>WBNO01004654.1:0-10904 GCA_013400575.1 Peucedramus taeniatus | reverse complement strand
TGCTACGTGAGGCTCAACATTGACTTGTACAGTGAAAGAGACTTAAAGAACTGTTGAACAGGCAGTTTATAATCTGGTGATGCAGAGCCACACTTCAGCTCTGAGTATGCTCTACATTTCCATTCAGGAGGCTATTTGGGCCATGCTGAAAGTAGGTGTGCCTTATGAATGAATTATGTTTCCTTTTTCTCTACAAAGCCATTTACTTCCAGTTTCATTAGCATCATATATATCAACATATATTTAATTATTTTATAGAGCAGAATATGTACAGCCCACTGGGACATTACAATGGATAGGCCAGCTTCAAAGGTATTTAAAACTAAGGGCAAGAAGTTTTTTTTGCAGGTAGGGAAGGAAAAGAAAAAAAACCAGAAATTGATATTGTTTTTTTTTTTTTTTCCTGCTGGATACACTGTAGTTTAATATATTTTTTATTCTTACACTATCTTTGTGTGCTTGATGTATTATTTATGAGTAATATATTATTAATATATGTTGATATATTCCATCTTTCACTATGAAAAAATAATTTACATTATTAAAAATGAGATATTTAATTGATTCCAGTGAAGTTATTAACAATACAATTAAACAAAAAATGTGGTTCAAAATGTCTTCTATAGGAAGATTTGCATAAAGTGCAAAAACATTTCAGCATTATGTAATAATTTGCTGATTAAAAAACTAAATTATGTCCACTATTGGGCCATGAAGAAGTGCAGTTGTAAATAATAAAGATTCATTCCAAGCTTTGGTCTAAAGAGACATGCCCTGAGAAATTACTTCAGTGAAAAAAAGAGAAAACTTAGGAGATTGGCACTGATGTATGGTGTTCATCATCCATAGATGAACTTTTGAGTCAGATTTATATTCACAGTGAACTCTAATCAATAGAAGTGATGGCTGATGGGTATGAAACCTCTTAGGCCAGTATTCAGTTACAAGTTGGGAATCTTTTCATCAAAATCACAGCCAGAGCAAAACCTAGTGCTAAATTACCCCAGGACCAGTTGCCTCAGGTGGGAAAAAGAACATGCAAATTGATTTTGTGATTCAATTATACTCAAAACCTTACATAGAAAAATATGATGAAATAATTTCTTCATTTTTAATAGGAAAATGTTGGAAGATTAAAAGTAATAGTAAGTAATCTTTAAGCTATTCAAATCAAGTGTGTAGGAGAGATTAATTACTTTTAGCATACTCTTTAGTGAAGCACAGGCATATTTCTACTTTGTATGTTTGTATGTATGTACGTAAAATTATCTTGACAGTGTTCTGGCTGAGATGTAAAATCTACCCATAATCCTTTTATCCACTGTGACGATGAAAAAGCAGATCATTGACATGTGTCCATTCCAAAGCTTTGTCTACTCTGTGTGCATATTCAAATGAATAATAAAAAAAAAAGACAGGAAAAAACTATTAGTCCTGTTTTGATCTCATACCACTTTTGAGTACACCAGCATGGATTTTAGAGTAGTTATTTCTGAGAAAGAACTCACATAAAAAAGAAATCAAACATCAATGAGAAAAGAGAAATCCAGAATATAATGAAGCTATGTTTTTTTACTTATTAGAAAAAAAATTATATGTTAAATAAATTTACCTCACCATAATTTACTATTAACTGTATGGAAATACTGTCAATAAATAATTATAAATATAGGTCTAGATGTTCATCTACTCATGGCTATAACCTTCATAATAGGATACTTTATTAAACATTTTTTAATTAGAGTTAAGAAGTTTGATGTAAGATATTTTTATTTCATTTGAAATGTGCTACTGTCCCTAGTTGTTTTGTGCTTGATGAACAGGTATAACAGGCTTTCCTGAAATACCTTTTTTTTAGCATTTTTTTTTGCTTTGATTTTTTAATTGGTCAAATTCCAATAAATTAGGACTATTGAATTAATTTTATAACAAATATTCTGAGAACAGGTCAGAAAAACAATGCAACAAATTGTAAGTAAGTTGGCTTATCCAACTCCACATGGGGTCAATTGAATATTTTGTGGTGTGCACTGTAGAAGCAACTTGAGTGCACAAGTGCTACAATATTATTTAAATTATTTTTGAAAACAAGACTGTGATTTGTACAGTTAAAAGAAATTTGGTAGAAGTAACCTTCTTCCAAAATTGATTTAAAAGGATGACAGTGCTAAATGTAGTGGTCTTTATTTCATGAATCTCCATATAGTTGGAGTTGTTGAAGTTTGTATGACTTTTTGAAGGACAGACTTCCTATAACTGATTCATGGTTAATGTTAAATATGGTTTTATATTTGCATAATCTTCATATAGTTAGGGTTTCAAAAAGAGCAAAATAATTTAGTAAATTAAAAGCTAATCCCCCCACCCCCCTTTGCAATTACACACCCCAAATATCTGCTTGAAGATGATGGTAATGAAGGATAGGGACTTCACGGTTTGATGCAGGCTCCCCATGGTATTCCTTTGAACTGCTGAAACGTAGACACTCTTTCTTGTTTATTCCAGTCTTCACAAACCTTGCCACTCAATGTAACCATATGTTCAAAGCAAAACATAAAATGATGTAGTTTTAAAGGACTCATTAATTTCCTTTGTACTCAAAAGCAGCTCCATTAAAAAATGTAATACGCAAATTCTGAACTCAAACATGTTCCAATTTTACTGCTGTTTACTTCAAAGGGTCCTGAAAAGAGTGTGCTGGAGAATTGGATTCTTGTGTTGAAAAATTAATCTATTACTGACACTGACCCATTTTTTTATTCTCTCTGGTTTATGAATTTTTAAAGTTTTTATATTTGTAAGACAAGTCCATGCTTAAATGTCTTTTAGGATACTGCCCCTTGAAAGATTAAAAAGCAAACCATGCTATGCTTTTTGAAACCGGAAAGATAGTCTAGAAACTGCAATTGTCTTGACTGTGTCTGTTGAGGCCAAGATTGCTAAATAGATTATGTTATATATGCAAAATGCATATGTTTTTGAGCTGATGTTGTTCATATGATTGACATTATCAGGGAGGTTAAGAGCGGTATATTTGCCTTTAAAAATAAAAGAGTGGTATCACTTATTTTAGTTTTTATTTTGAAAAAGTAATAGCTTGCTCTATGTTCCACAAAGGTTATAAATCTCCGTAGGCTACAAATAACACTGCAAGTGTTCATGCTTCTCCACAATACTTGGTTCCTCTGACTGATCTAAGATGGTTGCACCATGTGCTCACCCTTCTGCAAAGGGAAGACAAAAGCAGCTACAAGATTGGTAGACAGGTTGCAGCATAGCCAATTCTACAACCAGAAGTTCTGTATCCAGAGAAAACTCCAATAACAGTGTTCAAATAGACGGCCATTTCTAGATAAGAAAGTAACATAAAATCCCACCCCAGCTATTTTGATGTGGCTGATATTCTACTGGGTAATGTAAGTGTAAAGCAGGTACTGCTAGAAATTTAACTTCATGTATGTTAGCCTGTGGAACATGCCACCAATGCCCCAAATCACTGTCTTCCCTTAGCCCACCCTGAAAATGTTTTGAATCTTCACAGACATGCACCCCAGAAGTTACTGGAAGTCAATATCAGTACACATCTCTATCTGCTTATTTGAAAGAACATCTAAATATTTAAATTCTTGTGGCATTACATGATGTAATTTTCATGTAATGCATTGCCCTATAATTATTCTATAATTAGATTTAAATAGAGTGAGTGTGGTTGATAATATCTGATTATAATAATATTCTGTTATTTAGTGTATATAATTATTACTGCTAATGGCAAACTATAATTATTCTGTTTCTTGGAATAATTTCTAGGATGGAATTTTTAGAGTCATCAAATTAATTTTTCCAAGAAGTTGTTTTGATTTTTCTAAAGCTGATCTGATTATTTTGACTGCTCTAAATAATTTCTGGAGATTCATTAACTTTCTCTTGTGCAGCAATCTCTACTAAGGAAGGAAATGCAGTGTTCCAAGAAAAGTGAACAATAATAAAACATGGTGTGTTACATCTGTGGGCTGTAACAGATGATACAGTAGACAAGAAATAGTACTTCCCAACCCATGATCTAGGAACTGGAAGAATAGAGTTTTATATTTCACTTGAAATACCTGCTTTCACAAAGGAATTATCTTTGTGAATATGTGCAATATCTAATACCATCCATTTTTAGTAAATATATACAGTTAGCTCAGCGGTGCCATAGCATAAAACAAGGCATAGGAGGCTGCTACACAAATAGGCATATCATATGTAAATATTTTTTCCAGTTTTCAAAGACTTTTTACAGTGTAATATTTTCTTATTATGATGTTGAGAGAATTTAAAATATACTATACAAACTGTAGTGAAGTCTTACAGTGAAGGAAAATGCACATCTTGGGTATCCATTAAGCTTTCAAATAACAGCCAATCTTAACCAGAGCTCCTGATTACTTAACATAAATAATTATACAACAAATGTAATGAAATTTAATTTTAGCAGCTTTAATATAAAGAAACCCCAAAACATTAGAGATTAGCCAGTTGCCTTTCAGATAGAAAGCAGTTATTGAAAGACCTACCTAGTCTTCTGGGCGTTTAACCCTGAGAAAAAGCTGTGGGGTCCTAGGCCTCATTAGCCCAGATATCTCACGTTAAGGAAGGTAGTCACTTCATGCCTTCTTGTGAATGCAGCTGAGGGTAAGTTTTCAACTGACAGTGGCATTGCATGGGATAACCTAATTTAAGTAATGGACTTGGAAAAAAAATAAAAAGGAAAATCAGAAAATATAGGGTAACATGAATGGAAACGTCCCTGTGGGTTTTGCTTCTTGTAGCATCTACTTGTCATCAACTGTTAAATGTACAGCACTAAGAATGACTTAATCCCCACCCATTGTCAAAAAGAGCAAAAGGAATGAGTATAGCTAACCCTGCTCCACTCTTTTTTATATTTTTCAAAATGTCAACTTCTGCATCCAGTCCTTATTCTCACTTATGCTTGTCTGCACCTTTTGGCACCTAAAGCCATTGTCAAAGACAAATGAATTATGGTAAATGCATTAAATGGACAATTGATCTGAACTAACAATGGTCTCTAGGTTGGGTGCAGAGGGAAGTTAAAAATTTGCTAAATTATTTGTATTTATATGTTCTAAAAGCATGTAAGGGAAAAAGTTCCAGTTCTAGTTCTAGTTCTGAAGCATCTGTCTTGTTCAGAATCCAGTCCTTCAGGGATGAACCTGCTTTTGGTTTCCTGAAACCCTAAATGACCTGAAGTCTGCAGATCATCTTTTCTTCAGGATTCATAACTTTGCTAAGGGATGCCACCCCAGACTGAATTTACAGTCATGGCTTACATTATTTTTTAAATTTTTGTTTCTATCAGGAAGCGTAACAAATTGTGACATTTTCTAGCCATCTACAGGTGCAGGTCCTGTTCTATTCTTAGTTTCAGATATTATTTGAAAAGCATGATATGAGATTCAAAATAAATATGCTGAGCTAGTTATGATTATAACATTGTGTCTGGAGGACAAATCTTCTCTAAAATGAGTGGAACATTAAAAAAGTTATAATTTTCTAAAATGTCTCACATAATGTCTAGCTTGTTACCAGTTTCTCAGACTGACTGTAATTTTAAATCATGTTAGTTTAGGAGGAGTGCAATATGTTAGAAAAATTACTGAATTATCTTTTTACCTATAAGGTTCTCTGGGAGAAAAGCCATCCAAGAATAAATTTTTTTCTCTTGGAAACCAGCTGTCACTTCCTTCAAAATCTGTGCTGCTTACCAACTCCATTACAGTTTTTGTAAAGAAAATGTCATTGTTTGTTATTTTGTCTTTACCTAAAACTGAGCAACATGGATACTACAGATAAGTACGAATCAGATGTTATATGTTTACATACACAATGAAACTGTTGAAATTATGTTTTTGCAATTGCCCTTTGCCTGGCCTTTTTGTACACAAGTGGAAGAGAGAATCTTATACTAAGTCCTGTAAGTCTGCTTTGTTTTGTGAAAAAATTGTATTTTTCTTAAATATAAGTAGGAGATATTACTCTTTCAACAATAAAAATTGTCACATTAACAGGATGCCTCTGAACACAAAGACTTCATTGCTCAGGTAATTTTAGAACAGAAGAACTACACTCACACCTGTGTTTAACGTTTCAAGGTTTCATGCTCTCTATGTGGTTAAATATTTGGCTGATTAGTCACAAATAAATTTTATCTCTAAGGGCTTTTTTAAAATTTGAGCTATTGTTACGATATCTGAATGTTTTCTGTGTAAAATCAATAGTAATAGCTAGTCTCTGAAGAAATTTGACACTTTTTTAAAATAAAAAATTAACCAGAACAAGTGGTTATGATTTTTATCTTATCACATATTTCTGTTACACATTTCTACAACTTTCCTTATTTCCTCTCCATGTTCAGAATAGTCACCTGGGTAGTAGAAATCAGTATGATGAGTGTTTTTGCTATGATATAATGATTTATTTAGATTTTTTAAAAATTGATTCGTTTGGTGGAGGCAAAAGTAGTTTGGCTTCATACATTTTCATTTCTTCAGAATGCGTAGTTAATACCCTCTCTGAAAGTGTGTATATACATGCATTTATATGAAAAGGAGCCAGGAATGAAATAATACTTTTGTTGCTAGTCAGGCTCAAATGTGAGCAGTCCAAAGAGCTTTTTGGCTTTGGTTAACTGCTCTAGATGAATACTGTACACTGTGCAGTTGTTTCCTTGTAGCCATAAGCAGAATGTATCCCTGCAAAAATAATTTGAATTTTTTAATCTAAAAAGTAAATTCAAATAACAGAGTGATTTCCAAATTGCTCTCGCTGCCTCTTTCCTTTTTTGGATTGCTTTGTTTTTTGAACACGCTTCCACGGGAGAGCACTTTGTGTTTTCATACAGATAATGGAGATCAAACATATTTTGCATTTTGCTTAACACATTTAAGAAAATGCTTTTTAAAACTCATTTATGTATTCTCCTGAGGATATATAACTTTGTCAAAGGTGGTTTATGGGAAATGTGACTGCCTTTATTTACTGCATCAGCTCACTGTGGCCTATTAAAATTGTGTGAAGCAATTTTTGCTCAGATGTCAGTATGGACACATTGAAATTTTAGTCATCTTCTGTGTAGCATTTGCATTGATGATGTCCCTTCTTTGCAATTTTCTTGCATCTTATGAATGATGCAGGGAACCGTGCTGAGGCATTGACTTCCTCTGTAAAAAAGTGTAAAAACTGCAAATACAATACACACAAACACGTGGTCTTGATCCTCTATCTCTTCATGGCATGTTTCCTAACTTTCTAACAGCAGATGTACAGACATAAAGCCTTGTATTTCCTGACTGCTCTGTTACCTCTCCTGCTCCTGCCTGACACATGGTGGATCATCCATAGCCCCCATAGTCCATCCAGGACCCCAGCAGTGACAGATCTGTCTGTAGTAAGGCCTTCATAGCATTGCTACACCAATGATGGACTTCAGTCAACCAAATTTTCCCCTACACCTTTGTTAATCAGGGGAGAAAAAGTCAGTAATGTAAAGGACTTGGTAAACATTAATAAACCAAATAATAATAATAAATCATGAAAAAAAGGAGACAGAAATTAATACATAATGACTCTAACAAGGACATTAACTATACCATTAATTAATTCCACTGGATAGGTATTTCTGGTCTAATGAATTATCTTTATCCAACAAAAAACCCAACATATACTTTATATACGCTTTATAATTCCAGAACATGTTACTTGCTTGCAGTGAAACAGATGGGTTAATATTGCAGAATGTTGTTTATGCACTTATATTATTTTCTCCTTTTGCTAAAGCACAGTATCTCACAAGGGAGAGTTATTCTGGGTCTGTCTGTTAAATATGTCATGCAACTAACCCAGATTTGAGGAGCTAATTATGTTATCTGCGATGTTATTAAATAATTATAGTCTTTGAAATGGGGTCAGAAGTAACAGGGCATCCCTGTAGTGCAGCATTCACAGTTCATATAGAGAGCTAACAGCAAAGAAAAAAAATAGAGAAAGGAATAAAATGCTTGTAGGCCTTAACCCATTTACTTTTGTTGTCATCTGTATACTCATAGCTAACTTGCCTTTGCACTTTCCAGATTGATCCTGCATATTGTGTCTGCAGCCATTGTTCTCAATATAGTCTAGAAAACTGAAAACCACTCATCTTTTAACAGTTCAGAAGCTCTTTTTTTTTTGAGTTCCTGGCTCCCAGATTTCTAAGTTTTTGTTTTTCTTCAGAGGTTTGATCACACACAGAAACTATTTTCTGAGACACACTCAGTGTGGAAAGTAGGACACTATATGCAGTCAGATTTAACTATGCACCTTGAATACTGCTCATAAATGAGCTGCTGAAAAGCTATCAATTCTTGTTTTGCTAAATTTTATCATAGAATCAAAGAATAATTTGGATTGGAAGGGACCCTAAATATCATCTAGTTTCAATTCCTTAGCCCATAAGTAGGGACTTCTCCCATTAGACAGGGTTGCTCAAAGCCCTGTTCAGCCTGGTCTTGAACAATTCCAGGGACAAAGCATCCACAACTTCCCTGGGCAACTTGTCCCTCACAGTAAGGAATTTCTTCCAAAAAACTAATCTAAACCTAGACTTTTTCCATTTAATCCCCTTCCCCATTTCCTATTACTACATGCCCTTGTAAAAGTTACTCTCCGGCCATTTATTTCAGGTACTGGGAGGTGCTATAAGACCTCCCCAGAGCCTTCTCCAGCCTCAACTCTGTCTTCACAGAAGTGCTCTAGACCTCAAATCACCTTCCTGTTCCCCCTCTGGACTTGCTACAGCAGATCCATGTCCCTACTATTGTTGGGGTCCCCAGATCTGGATGGTGGGGTCTCACCAGAGCAGAGCAGAACAGAGGGGCAGAATCCCCTACCTTGCCCAGCTGGACAGGCTGCTTTGGATGCAGCCCAGGATGTGGTTGGCTTTATGGGCTGACAGTTCACATTGCCAGGTCATGTCAAACTTTTCATCCACCAACACCCACAAGTCCTTCTCCCTAGAGCTGCTCTCTACCCATACAGTGCTCTCGGACTGTACTTGTGCTTGAGATGGCTCTAACAGAGCTGCAGGATCCTACAACTGGTCTTCTTAAATTAATGAGGTTCCCATGAACCCACTCCTTAAGATTATCAAGGTTGCTGTGGATGGCATTCCTTCCCACCAGCATGCAGCATGTTGACTGCATCCCACAGCTTGGTGTTGTTGGCAAAGGGGCTAAGGGTGCTCTGATGTCACCATCTCTGACGCTGACAAAGATGTTAAGCATTGTTGGTCCCAACATCAACCCTTGAGGAATATTTCTCATCAAGAACCTCCACTTGGACTTGGAGACCTTGACTGCAGCTTCTTTTTGGGTGCAATAATCAATCCAATTCCTTATCCACTGAGTGCTACACCTGTCAAACCCATGTCTCTGTCTTTAGTATGAGCAGCACTTCCAGCAATTCTGAGTCTGAGAGGGATGGAGTGAGCTTTTTTCATAGCATCCTCTATGGTACTGTGCTTCAGGTTTGTGACCAAAACACTCTTAATAATGTCATCACCACTTTTAGATATTGCTGAGCAGTGCTTGCACAGCATCAAAGTCTGAGCAGAGCTAGGAGACTTAGAATTCATGAAGTCAATTAAGAGCATCTTATGAACTTTCTAAAGAACCCATCCTTCTATAAGAGATTCTTATGTACGTCAAAGGCATATTTAATAAACTTGGTTGACTTTTCACTGTCTGTGCTGACTCTCAAAATACAGAAATATCTTTTTGCAAGGCTCCCATTTCCCTGTGAATTTTGTTTATAGATACGTGAAAATTTACTGATGTTTCATTGAAGTTTAATTCCACAAGAAACTGAATGTTTGTCATCAAACTATGGGATACTGGTTATTACACAGTCTGAGTTAAAATATCATTGTGTTCAGAGAGTCATGCAGAAAGTTGTACATCCAGGTTAAGAACTGAGAGCTCTACTTACAGGGAAATTAATTATACAGAATTAAGTCCTCAAACTGAATCTTTCATTTTGCACCCAAGACAGCATGACTGTCACAGAAATATTTCAGCCAGTAGAATACTTCTCACAGCCCCCATGTTATGTCTAAGTCTGTTTAAAGATGACTGCCAAAAAATTATGGAATTTCTGCTGTGGGTAGAAGTCCTCTGAGTACCTTTTTTGTATCATAAATTTTTCTCTTTTTTTTTTTTCTCAAAACCTGTATTACCCTCCACTGAATTATCCATTCAGAAATGGAAAAGTAAATTTCATTAAAGATTATATTAATGATCTTTGTCAGCTACTTACCAGATAGATCCTCTTGAAGGCAAAGTCACTAATAGGGTGAGTCACTATTAGGGTGAATATCTTATGCATACTTGGTTATGCATAGGATGGGTTCAGATTCTGGTCATGGGCTCTTATGGCACTGTGTCATGTCATTTTCATGCAAGGAAACAGACAGTGATTCATATATAGGGATCTGAATGCTTTGAGATGCTTATGATTGGTAAATTCCTGACCTAATAAATGATGTGAAATTGAAAATAGAGCCTGGTTAGATAGTTGTGCTAAATCATATGTGAAAAAAAAATTGTTTTCCACACTTAGACATATTCAGTTATACTGATTATTTTACAATTTTACAGTTTTTTCATCATTAAACTATCACAGTAGTCCATATGATAAACTGCTTCATAATATGTTTTAAAAAAAGTATGCTAGAATGTTTCAACCTGTGTCTTCTTTTATATTAAAAGGAGACAGCTTTGAAATAGAACAGAAGAGCAACTGATGCTTATAATTTTCCTCATTTTGCATAAAAATTAATTAATAAGAATTATTAATTAATAATA
>WBNO01004653.1:0-19757 GCA_013400575.1 Peucedramus taeniatus | reverse complement strand
TGTTTTTTTTTGTTTTTTTTTTAAAAGAACCAAATATTGTTACTAGTCTATCTAAATCTGCAGAAGAAAGATTTCTGAATAAGTTACTAATGGACTTAAAAAATCTGGTGATATGTCTTCTGTCAGCTCAGTCACATGCTGTTCAACTGGTTTAGTTTTTTCCCACCCATAACATTTGGAGATATCTTCCTGTAGCTTCAACCTGGGAAACTCTGGGATACCAGAACTTGCTCCTTGATGGGCACAGCAGAGCTGAACTTCATAATCAGAGCTCTCATGGTTTCCATTGCCTGTTCAGCAGGATCTTCAGATAATACATTACAGATCCCTTTGAATGAATCCTTGTCTTAGATGCCGTTCTGTGGCAGCCCTGCAAAAGCATGACTTTCCTCATGTGTTCCTAAGAACTGGAGTGGGAGTAGTCAACCCACAGGTATGTTTTCCCAGTTGCAATTTGGTGATGGGAGGAGGGGATGTGTATAGAACACAGTCTGTGTGTGAAGACTGTTTGTTCTGTTCCACAGTAACTCCATCCTTAAAACTCCTTAAAGCTCCACTGGCCCCGTTCAGACTTTGGTTGGAGCTATGGGCACTTGCATAGGGCACTTGCAAATAAATGGCTCTGAGGGGTTACATGAGACTTGAACATCATCTCTCAGAGCAGGACTCCTCCTTGGTTCAATAGATATGCCATGGTGTGGCTGTTTCATCATCAGAACTATTAGGGATGCAAGCAAATCAGAAGATTTTTTTAAAAATAAAGTATGGGCACTCTGTTGCGTCTACCCTTGTAATTTGCAGGTTGTGCTTCGTAGTGGCTGGTAATTTTGTGCTTTTTCTGGTGGTGTTGGAACAGTTTTCAGAACATACTGGAGGAATGTTCATCAGAAGTGCTTCTTCGTACTCAAATGAACAATGCCACCAGGATATTGTCTGCACATTTTCTCATAGACCATCTCTGTGCTGTGAAGAAAATGCATTGTCCTTGACTTTATTCCTACTGAAAAAGGTGCTACTTGCTGAAGATAGTTTATTATAAATAACTACTAAGATGATAATCTCACCACAGCATGCTTGGCAGTCTTCCACTGAGTTAGCCTGTTTCAGCAAGGAGCTGTCGCTTAAGATACAAAGCAATCTGCAGGGACATATGATCACACACACTGACTGTTTTCTCAGTCATCATGGATGCCTTATCGTTTCCTGTGCCTGTAATTAGGAATGGGAATTATTATCTGGTGAACCAGCAGGATCCACCTCCAGAAAGATGGACCTGGGTTCCCACCTCGCAAACATTTTGGTTGCGGAGAAGTTCTCAGTTGTGGAGGCTCTAGTAGAGGAATGTCTGTTAGACATGGGCTTTTTGCCTTTTATTTTTGTCTCAAGGATAGATGTGAACTACTGGTGAAACTCTTTTTATATATAAATATCTATCTATCTATCTATCTATATATATATATATGCTTACAGCAGTCATTCCTGTTAGAAATTATGGAGAAATGCAAGCCTACCCTTGGCAATGGTGTAGAGAGGGTTTTTTTATTGTCATCTTTGTTTGGGTAAATAATGACTTCAAGATCTTTGAATGTTTTGTTCTGTGGGGATGCTGTCCAGAAAAAAGACTATGATAAAGAGATATCCACTTTTTATGAGAGTACCAGAAAACTACTATTAGTATCCTTATACACCTAGTGTCAAGATTTGGCTGTAGTCACATGGCTGGATGGTGACTTCTTTGAATTTGAAAAGTTTATATTGCTTTGTGGTACATGACTGTTGAGTTATCATGTTATTGCAACGGTTACATGATGGATATCAGTGGCAAACTTCCTTTCAATTAGAGTGCTGGCAAGTGTTTGCCTTTTATTTATTTAAAAACAACTTGATCAGGCCATCTCTACTGCTTTGTTGACAGTATAATATGAATCAGAACTTACTTCTAACTTCCATGTTACTCATGGATTTTGTTCTGTGGTGCTTGATGCTTCTCAGTCCTAAAAACTTCTCTTTGAAGCTTGGGCATCTGTGGTTGCTTGGAAGTGTGGAATGTGATATTTAGAGGAAGAAATTGGTAAGATTGAGGTGGAACAAATGAAGATACCAGCAATGGTGATGGACTTTCTCTTCTACTGGATTTGGCAGATGATGTTAAATCCATGTATATCTCAACGAGATCAGTGAGAAAGCAGGACATGAAGAATTTAGTCAGACACTGACTTGCAAGGTTTAATATCAGCCCTTTTTCTTCCCCCCAAACGTTGCAAGAGTACGGAATTGACTCATCCGGACAGAGAGATGCTAAATCTTTATCTAGTGATGGTATCCTTCCCTACAAATTCTACAAAGGCTCTGCTCTTTTCCTATGAAGTTTTGGGAGCAGATTCATGGTGGAATGGGCTCTGCTCACATCTAAGATGAGGAAATTACTGGAGCAGGTTCCTGGTGTTCAACGTCTCACGCGTGACTGTGGATTGTTCTTCATCTCCACATCTGACCCAGATGCTTTTACCCTCTGGGATGGCTCTTCAGAGTCTGTCACGTCCATAAATCACCTCCCTTGGACGACCTTGTGTCTTTTAAGGAAAATCCTGTGGAACAGTTAGCTTCAACCTTACTGAAGGACACACTCTGAAGAGCCAGCTCATTAAGCGAGCTTTGAAGGGTGTGCTCTGCAGAGCAGCTTCCTGTTATTTGGTTAATGGTTGACCTAGTTCTACTGCCATATGCCTCCTGGAACGCATTCTAATATAAAATATGTGCTAAAGCAAGACTGGGATAATAGATGGAACATCAAAGCTTCTGTGGAACAGAAATCATATAATGCTGTTGCGTTTTGGAGGGAATCGTAGTTACTAAAAATGGCAATATCTTCATGGAACTGTATTGATTCTGATGGCAGACTCAGAAATGTTAAACACAGCCACCCATGTTGGGTTTTTTTCAGGCTGGCCTTGTACAAAAGGTTTGTCTCAGTAATTCCCCGTGCTCCGTATGTGAAGCTAAAGTTAGGTAGTGAAGCATTCAGAGTGATATTACAGCTGTGAGAAAAGATTAGATTAGATTTGGCTAAAGGCAGGAGGATTTTTTCCCTGTGGTAGGTGTTTTTTCCATTGCAACCATGGATTAGCAAAATTTTTTTTTCCTTTTAAAATGCTGGCTAGAAGCCAGAAATGGGTATTTGAGCTTTTACCTGATAAAAGAGACAGCATACTCATGCACATACTTAGACTTAGGCAAAAATATAAGAAATTTGGAGGGAGTGGATAAAGTTCAACCTCCAACCTGAATGAAGCTTTCAGATGTGCTGAAGTTCTGAAGAACTTGACTGGCTGTGTTTTCTGGTTGATTTGGTTTTCTGCCCTAGGAAGAGGAAGGATGTATGATAACAACTGTTTTCATAAGCAAGTGTGCACTATGGCAGAACAAGGGGAAGGGAAAATTAAAGCCACGTTTTGTAACATCTCCAGAGCTCAGGACTCTTATCAGTAGAGGCTGGTGATTTAATTTTCTTCTGTCAGTGTGGGGAAACTGAGCTGCTCAGCAGACAACACCAATGTTGTGTGTTCACACAACCTGGCAGTGGCCAGCCTTTGTCCCTTGGGGTGCAGATGGCTTGCAAGCAGTCCAGGTGCGAATTCTGGGCAGAGGTATGTCACCACAGTGCTTGGGGGTGGCTGGGGCCAGCCCAGTTTGTCTGTGTGGGAAGCAGTAAGCTGTCAGGACACGCAGAGGCAGCTGCAGCTGATGAGCATGAGGAGTGCCCAACCTTCAGAGAAGTGGTGGGATGTCCTGGGAGTCACAATAATCTTGTGCCTCTCTAAGTCCTTCAAGCCTGTTCAGGTGCTTCTGGTGACTCTGGGCTCTTTTGTGTGAGGCTGGGAATATTTTGGCACGTTTGTGTAGGATGTAGCAACAGCATTGTGCAGTTTCCCCTTTTTTCTTAGTGTGTAATGCTGAACTGAGGTTTTTGTAGGAGAGCTGCCTGGTGGAAAACAAAACTACAACATTTTTAGCAGGACACAGTGTGTTGTGCGAGCCATAAATCATATTGGTCATGGAAAAAAAAAAAAAAAGAGAGAAAAAAAAAAAATCTCTGCGACTGACACAAGCACAGAAGCACAGCTATTTGTGCAACCTGATCAGAACAAAGGATAATGCTTCTGCTGCAAGATCAGACAGATCTGACGTTTCAGCAGGCTGGGCAAATGAATGGCGGAAGTGGTCCGCCTCCTCTTATCCATTGTCTCAAAGATGCAGGCTCGTAGAGAAGAAAGGGAGTTTGAATAGGGCTTCTGAAGGAATATGCTGCTTTGTGTTCTGTGGGAAGAGAGCAAGGAGGAGTTCTAGAAGTTCTCTGCACTGGCAGGCTGACAAGCTCGTAATAGGAAAATGTGGCAGTGGACTTCTGGTGTTGAAGGAGCACTTTGGCTTCTGTAGCCTGCCTAGAAAATCTGATCTGTTATTAGGAAACTGGTGAAATGTTCCAGGCCTGGAATATGGGACCAAGCCTATCCTGAAGGAAGGTCAGTGGGTCTTTAAATCCAATGAACTCTGACCTCCTGCTTGAGACTTCTTCTATACTTGTCTTCTTTTTTTTTTTTCTTTCTTTTTTTTTTTCTTTCTTTCCTGTGTCCCCTGAATAGTCTGTGTGTTCTGGGATACCTCTCAGTTGTGTTCCTGGTGGGATTTTTGCATAGGAAGGGCTGGACTGATCAAATTACTGGGACAGTCAGAACCTTCTGCTTGGGAGATTCTTGTGGTTTTTTGTGCTCCAGCTGTCAAATTAACCCAACTGGGATTTTAGTAGCAATCTCCTTTTTTTAAAAGCATAATGAAGCCAAGGAAATGTGAGAAGGGAGAGAGCAGGACAGGGATTTTTGATAAGCTGGGTAGAATTGAGGGTTACTTCACATTTCAGAACTGTAATATATGACTTCCAGCCTCAAGGGGTATTTCAGCTGAGAAATGAATCCTTTGGAGACTGGGGTGTAGAATTTATATCAGTAACCTGGCTGGTTAGATCTGTGTATATTACCTATTTGCATGGTCACTGGGACTAGAAAATGCTAGCAGTTAGGTGCACCATGATCAGAAAGCTTTCATATGGAACCAGTTTTCTTAAAAATGAAGCATTCCTTGGCTCAGGGATCAACAGCTGTATTTTTTTTTTTTTTAGCAAACACGCTATTTTTCTTTAAGTTAATGGTGATTAGATTTGTGTCTGTGATAACAGAACTGGTCTTGGTCATCCATGAGATCCCTTCTGCCCTTTGTTTTCCCACGTACAGCCTAGACAGTTCTGTCAATCCAAAAGAGACATAAATTAATTCCACAGGATGCTGACAGTCCATCATCAGCATGCACTGGGAACAAAGCTGCTGCTTTAGAAGCCCACTTTAAAAAAGCACATCAGAAAGTCATCAGACTCTCCTGATTAGAAGCCTCTGTTGAAACTTTCAATTGTGTGATGGCTGGGTGGCCGTGATTGGCATGTTTAGTGTCCAAAAGCAATTGTGAAAATTCACAGAATCACACAGAATCACAGCAAGGGTCAGGTTGGGAAGTGACCATTGGAGGTCATTTGGTCCAACCTCCTGTTTTCTCTTTTCAAGAGACAGCCCCAGCTCCCCCAGCCTTTCCTGGTGGGGGAGATGCTCCAGGCCCTTCCTCACCTCCACAGCCTTTGCTGGCCCCGCCCCAGGAGCTCCGTGTCCCTCCTGCCCTGAGGAGCCCAGAGCTGGACACAGCACTCCAGAGGTGCCTCCAGGGCTGGGCAGAGGGGCAGGATCCCTCCCTGACCTGCTGGCAATGCCCTTCCAAGTGCACTCCAGGATCCCGTTGGCCTCCTTGTCCCCAGGCCACTCTGCTGGCTCAGGGACAGCTCTTTGTCCCCCAGGAGCTCCAGGTCCTTCTCTGCAGAGCTGTCTGCCAGCAGATCACCCTGGCCTGTGCTGGTGCTTGGGGTTATTCCTGCCCAGGTGCAGGACCCTGCATTTCAAAAGGTTCTGCTGTCCCCATCCCTTCAGGCTGTTGAGAAGGGCAGCTCAGCATTCCCAGTTTTGTATCACCAGTGAACTTGATGAGGGGACACTCTGTCCCAAGCCACCAAACACCACTGATTACAGGACTCTGTGCCACTGGTCCCATCCTCTGAGACCTGTCCTTCAGCCAGTTCTCAGTCCACCTCACTGTTCCCTCTGTTTATTCTCAGCAGAGGCTAAAGAGCCACCCCAGAGGATGTGCCATGCTGGATTTGACCCAAAAGCCACCAGCATGTGTTTCCAGCTTCTTTGACCTAAGGGGAATAATACTGGGGACAGGAAATAATACCACTAGTGTTGCTCCTTTATTCCACCATGATTGCAAACTGTGTCTAAACTAAGTCAGTGTTGTTTGGACAGAGTGATCAAAAAATGTTTATATTCCAAAAAATGTCTAGTGGAAGGAGTTCAGTGAGCTTTCAATCCATTCCTGAGTGTGAGGACAAGGAGAAAAATCTCATGGTTGCACATAAATCTCTCAAAAATATATAAAAAGAATGAATGTTCTCTCAAATGATAAAGTTTTGGGTCTAAAAGTGAAAGAGCAGTATCAGCCTGGCACTAAGCTGAGATTAAAGGGTCAGCTGTGTATCAGTGAAAGCTGCAAAATGATTTCTTACAATCTTCTGCTTACTCACCTTTTCAGGATCTTGGCTAGGTTTGGAGATCCTGAGAAAAGTATCCTTTGAAGCTGCTACAGTCCCAAATTTATATTAGGCAGATCTTATCTTTGTGGGGTATTTTTACTATTTTTTAGTAATACAACTCCTTAAGATACAAGACAGCTGGACCAATCTCATCTTTCTGAAAATTCAGAGCACTGTGCCAATCATAAAGCTGATCTTTTTTTTTTTGCCAAAAAAAAAAATAAGGCTATATTGCAGCCTAAATCAAATGGGAAACATGGAGGATTGGATTGCATGACACTTTGAGTGACAGCAATGTGCTTGGGTTCTCAGGCATCTGTTAGGTCAAGCAAAGTGGATGTCTGAAGTTCCTGTGGAGAAAACTTGAATTTTGGAATTTATCAATTACACTTAAAGACTTAACAGACTTTTGGGCTGTCATCAAGTGTTCTCCTAGTGGAGCTGAGCTGAAAGGAGACAAATGATCAAAACATGTATTTGTACCATCTTGAGATCTATGTCTGACATACTTTGTGGTTTGCTTTTTGTTTGTTTTTGGTCTTTTTCCTCTCCACCAAGTAAAAGGGATTGAGAATGGGTCAGTGCCTCAGGGATCATCCAGATGGAGGCACCTGTTTTTTGCAGCTCTAGGAGGAAGGGACTGTGGGATAAAAAAACTCCATGCAGAAAGTGCAGGAGAGTCATAGATCTCCTTGGCCATTGGCTTTTCTGGTGTATCAGAAGACTTTTGGATCTTTCCAAGATTGAAGTAAGCAATGACCTTGCTTTGATGTATCAAACAAATAACACCAGTGTTGTGCCTTTGAGAGCCCTGATCCCAAAGAGATAAGCAAGGGTTTTCCTTTGTATTTTGGACCCATTCCATTCAAAACAAAAGCATCCCACAGGTCAGACAAGAAGGGTATCTGACAGGATTTAAAGAGACTTTTCCTTCTTTCTGTCTGTTTTCTGTGCCAGTAATTTATATTTTTTAATGTGTCAGGCCTAAAAGCTCATAATTCAGTTTGTATCTGTAAAAGACAGAAAATGTGGAACAGAAAATGGCCCGTGACTCACTCAAGAAATGTGTTGGCTTTGCAGCCTGTGTGGACTTAAAGGAAGACTCCTGTTTTCTTTTTTAATTAAAAAAAAAAAGTGATCCTGCAAAGTAGTAGATATTTTAAACAGAATAGCTAAGTGAACTAGGCTGGAAATGCTCATAATGGTAAAGATTTGAAGCCTGGAAAATTGTGCTTCACCATGAGAGCTTTCAGGCAGTCCATTCCTCCCTTTTAGGGGTTTTCAGGACATTTGGAGGACTAAAAGCAGACAGTTTGCCTGTCTGTGTGCAGTACTATAGGAATCTGGAGTCTGAAGCTGTAAAAAGATGCAGTGGCTGGAACATAAGACTAGAAAGATGCTCATTATGTAGACAATTCCTAATTTCTAACTGAATTGCGGGGAAAAAAGAGCTATTGGAATTTCTGATGGACTGTCAAAAGTTGTAAGGGGTCAAGCGTAATTTCTCCTCAGATGCTGTGGTGGGAGACAGGCTTGACTGAGTTGGTTGTGGACAAATTGTGCAGCTGTAAAAGCTGAACCTTCATCAGGAGGACTCCCAGTGCTGCTCTCTCAGTTTTGGGATTAAAGCACATCGGATGAGAATCCAGCCATGTGGAGCTGCAGGGAGTCCAGGGAGGTGGTTGTGTTCCACCAGAACGTGCAAGAAGATTCTTCCACACCTGGCAGAGGAATGGGAAGCAAATAAACCAAATTAGGTGAAATGATAAGGCTGACTGTGGGTTTGTAGTTATCAGTTAAGGCTTGATTATCTGTACTGGGTATTCCTCCATATCTCCATTTTAGGCTTAAAACTATGGACAAGTGATAGGCATTTTGTTCTCCAAGTGGAATCTGTGCAGAAGGTTGGTGGAAGCTGCTTTCTTCTTCAGAGTCTGATGCATTTTTCTGTTGTCTCTACAGCAGAGGAAAAAAAGGAAATAGAATTTTTTAATTTTTTTTTTTTTTTTTTAGTCCTGACAGAGCTACTGTAGACTTTCACACAGTAATTTCTAAAGGATAAATAAATCCCCCAGAAGGAAGATCTCTGGTTTCCTCTGGAATTTACCAGCACTTCAGTCACCCCGAACTTTAGTCCTGGTTTTACAGATGGGAACCAGAGGCTTTTGTGCTGTAGTTACCATAGAGGAGGTTGTTGCACAAAAACCCAATCATAATTTGTCAACATGTCAGTTTCCTAGGGTAACCTAACATTCTACTATAGATAGCCCAACCAAGCCATCTGAAATTATTATTAGAATTATTATTGTAAATGCATTTCAGTAGATTTGAGGGTCTCAGCAATTTCAGTAGTAATTTGGTTTCATTTTTTTGTTAGTCATCTCTCAAAATCTTAGGCTTTGGTTTTTCAAGGGTCATAAATCTAGGAAACCTAGAGATTAGGTAGTTTTGTCTTCTGTGCTTATAAAAGACTTTACATAAGCACTATCATTAGATCCTCTTTTTTAATAACTGATGCAAAAGCAAGTCAGTTTCAGGGGAAAAATAGTTCATTAGCTTGGTTTTGAAGGTCAGCAGTAGAGGCCTCACTGTAAATGCTTTTTTTAATTTTTTTACTTTATAAACCAATTACTACAGAAGGATGAAGGAGTATTTTCATTCCCTAATTGACAGGTTGTTTTCAGTTCTTAATTTATAGCTTCCGTTTTGGAAGGGTTCTTTCAAGATTCAGAACTCTGTGTGGCACCAGTCTGACTGAAGGAGCTAGAAGCCAATGGGAGAAGAAGGGAGATCAGGAATGAAAAAGGGGAAAGATGTTGAAGCTGTTCCCCTTGTTTTTGGAATGAGTGACTATTTTAACCTGTAAATAACACTCTAATTAGTGGTGTCCCATCACGAAATGCAAGTAAAGATAAGATAAGATAGAAAAAGATTACTTCCTCTTTTACTGGATTACTAACCACTTTTTCTACATTTCCCTCCCATGTTCTGTGTCAAATCTTTTCTCTCAGGCATGGGTGCAAGTCCTTTGTCTTCAGCTTGAACATTTCCTTTCTTCTAGTAATCAAACTTACAGATATAGGCCCTGGGTGCTTAGCTGAAAAGGAAACTATTTTTTTTTCCTTTTTTGACAGTGAATCTTCACTGCTGAAATGATCCTGTAGTGCAGGTGGCTTAGAGGTACATGATATCAGTTATTTTGTCAGCTTTGCCACACTTCTGAAGGGCAGGCTCTCCAGGAAGGCTGAACAATAGCACTGATTACCATGTCTGGGTTCTGCCTCCTTCAGCTTCTGAGACCTGGGAGATCCATTGCAAGTTCTGCTTTCAGGTGAGGAGAAACTCACTCCTGTTTCAACCCTCCACTTCATAATAAAAGGCTGCAGTGAGTACTGATCCACATAAAGGTCTGGTCCTCAGCTGGGGAAAACTGGCAGAACTCCAGCAAATTTCTAGAAATAAAAACCTAGAGAAGTCTCTGAAACCACAGCAGTTGCTGGGACTTGCACAATATTCTACAGCTTGCAGCAATACAGCAGCATGAAGCTGGGATGGCACTGATGGCTGAATATTTTTTGTGATCTCCTGGATGGGTTTGTTTTTGGTTTTGGTTTTGGTTTTTTTTTGTGAGAGTGAAAATCTTAAGGCGAGAACTTTTCTCCTGTTCTCTTGGTGGCATCGGCTTGGGTGGCTTTGTTTTTCTTTGAAAACTGATAGCAGAAGACTATCCAACCTTCAGGAGTGGAGCCATTATATGTGGGGCTGTGCAACAGGAGCCAAAGTTTAAAAATAAAATACCAGGCTGCCTTCCTGAGGATCCAGACATAGCAAACACACACGCACACACATACGCAGGACCTCGGCTGGCCACGGTTGTATCAGTTACAGAGCCCAGAGCAGCAGACAATGAGAACCAAAAAGGGAGCCTTGTTCCTCAAAAAGAAAGAGGAAGAAATACAAGGCCTTGTGTAGGCTCGGATGCCAGTTTCTGGTGTGCATGGGAGGCCCCTCAGCAGGTTGAGAGACAGACAAGTGCCAGTTATTCCTGGTGATGTTTGCTGTAGGCTCCTCCCATCCCTCCCTTCTCTCTCCCACATTTTCTCTGCCCTGCTGGGCAAGGGGTCTGAGCTGAGCAGTCTTTTTTGAGAATGTGCTCCTTTCTTAAGGGAGAAAAGCAGTGGTTTTTATGTCATGCTGAGTGACTGGGATGACAAACACCTTCAGAAGAAAGGAAAGACCAACTGTTTTGGCTTCAGAGCTGTGTTGCCCACGTGTTTATCTGTTGGACTGTAGAAACAGCAGATGATCAGATCATCTTTCTAGAAGACCTGGAGGATGACAGGCACACAGAGGAGATAGTGGGTAGACCAGAAAGAATAATTTGTGACGGAAAAGCAGGAAGGCATGGCTTACTGCCAGGAATGCACCTTGGAAAGTGAGGCAAGTTATGTTAGAAAGGAATGGTCTTTGGAAAGAAAAGGTGACTCTGCTCAGAAAAACAAGTCTAGGAACCTAGGAAGATACAATTCTTCATTAATTATGAATGTGGAGAGGGATGAAGAAGGTGAAAGATTTAACCCTTTTTTTGCCTGCTTCACCCAAGTGCTGATCTGATCTCACACCAACTCAACTGTGAGCTGGGCTGGCCAGGGTGGGAAGCCAGGGTTCCTCCAGGGTCTGGATGTGGAGCAGCTGGAATTGTTCATCTCTCAGGTGACCCTGACAGAAACTGTGTGCAGGAGGCAGCTGTGCACTGCCTTACCTGCCTGTGTTTCACCTCAGGTGTGCTGAAAGAATTGGAGCCCGTGCTTTTGACTGCATGGTGTGCCCAGATGCACCTTGTAGTAAGTGCAAACTGAGTTTTTACCAGGTGTCTTCCAACTGCACCAAGAATGTTTGTGTATCTCAGCTGACAGCTAAAAAAAAAAGGCACAGGCAGAAAAAAAATTTTAAAAAAACACCCAAAGGAGAGGTGTTTTTCCTCATCTCTGCACAGGCAAAGTAGCAGTCACAGCTGCCCATGACACACTTGGCTTTCAGCAGGGCTCAGGCTGGTTCTGCTCTCCAGACATAGGATGAAGCATGCTCAGTGTGCTTCCTTTCAGCAGGAATGCCAGCAGTATCTTGGATTACTACAGAGGCTGCTCTGTGTCTGTAAGCTCCTTTTGCAGAGTTTGGGTTCACATGAAATGGGATCAGGAGTCCTTGGTAGGCTGTGCATGGCTCTGAGCACAGAGCCTTTTGGAAAGATGTGTTTTCTTAGACATCCAGACTCTCAGTAGGGAACACTTATTTTATTGAAAAACCTTATTTTCTGAAAAACCATAGTAGCTTCACATACTGGTTGAACATAGGCTGAAGGTGATGTGTAGCCTAAAGGTTTTGTAGGACGTGATTCTCGTACAATCTAAGCATTTTTTAGAAAAATCCATAAAATACCTGCCTCTTGCTTGTGGTGATAAATAAACAGTGAAGGATAGGTGCAACTGTCAGCATGTGAAAACTAATTTCTTGGTTTGCTGCTGTCATAAATTTTGTCAGGGTGGAGTGGAAGTGTGCACATGCTTTGTGGCTCCAGCTAGCATGTGTGAAAGAGAGGTCTGATTAAATCAAACTTCCTCTTCTATGGTCTTGAATATCTCCTGCTTAAAAAAAGACATTGAGGAGGACCCAGAGAGTTCCTCTTGCAGGTATCTTTTTAAAGGTGCTATAAAGGAGACTCTGTTTGATGACTGCTAGTAAGTATTGATGGGGTTTTGTCCAGATTATTTGTTAAAACAGAATTATTATTATGTTTGTAATTATTTAGAAGAGTTTGGGAAGAAAGACTCAGCAGTTTGGGCAAAGTCCTATTAAGAGAAAAGCTGCTCAGATCATCCAAGAATTTCAGTTTTCCTAGCTGCCAGCCCTGCAAAACAAATATTCTCCCTCACCCTCATATAAAGCTCCCCTAAAAAAACCAGGTTTTTTCCCATGTGTATCATCCACTGCAGTGTCATGTAACATGAGGGTTACACCATGTTCACCAACCCCAAACTCTGTCTCCACTGGTATTCTTCTCTGCAGCTCTGCAGACATTTTGCAGAGTTGACCTAAATTCTTCAGCAAAAGGCCTGGATTCTGTGCAGAAGGGTGGAAATGGCAACTCCAGCTAGAAAACAAATACACAGATAAATAAAGAGCATCAGTTGTATCCTCGTGTGTGGTGTTTTGATTTATCCTTCCTTCTGGAATTACAGCTTCTGCCATGCTGGAGAGCTTTTTCATTTCTTCTTCTTCTGGTGGAAAGTTAGCATTGGGATTCCAGGGGCAGTGACACAGGAAGGTAGCGTGGCATCACAGGGAAGGGCTGGAGTCTGGAAAGCCACTTTGCTGGCTGTGCCACAGACCAGCTGTGTGACCTGGAGCCAGGCTGCTTCACTGCTTTGTGGTTCTCCACTACCAGGTAAAGGAAGAAGTTTTTTTTTGTGGTGCAGACTCACTCAACTTGCTTTTCACACAGACAGATCCCACCAACAGGTGTGGCCTGGACTTAGTGAGTCAAACAAGTAGGTTGTGATTGGATGGAACAGACTGTCAGTATTGCTGCCTGGGATACTTGCATCTGGCTTTTTGTTTCTTATGTGCAACTTAAAATCGTGAGCCTTCAGCTTTCAGTTTGAATCTGCAGCTGTTTGAAAACCAGGGAGATACTTCAGTCTCTGCTGTCTCTGAGAGCAAGTCACTCCTGCTGACCTTGATGACTTGTCTGTGACAAATGAATGGAAAGCTGAAACATATGATCCTGTCTTTTGTCATGCTCCAGCGTTCCATAAACAGCAGAAGGGAAAATGAAATTTGCGCAGAACTGATTGTACACTTCTCCCATAGACACTTTGTCAATGAGGTCATAAATTAATGTGGAACTTTGACTCTGCGTGCATTCCTGCAAACAAGAACCCACGCCTGAATGAATGCTTGTTGCTAGAAATGAATAAAAAAAAAAAGCGCAAATGCCTCTTATTCAAATGACTTTTAAAAGGGAAAAAAGTCTAGAGTGGACTGAAAACCACATTACTTTTTTTTTTTTTTTTTTTTTCCTTCCACACTGCTCAAGGACATTGGCTAAAAACGAATCAGATGTCTCAGAATACTCCTTGTGTGAATTCTGGTGTCATGTATGCCTCTTTTGGGATGAAAGAAACAGGGAGGAGATTCACCTGACTGGCAAGTGGTGTTGCTGAATGCTGTGTCTGAAGAGCTGAGCACTTAGCTGGACTCTTAATGCAAGGAGAATATCTTGTTTATATATGTGATTGTCCTTGTCTCTTCTCCATTTGTAAATTAAAAGATGCACCCTCTCTCTTTCAACCACCATAAATCCTTTTTTTTTTTAAACTGTTGAGTCTAACATAGGTCTTCACGCTTCAGGTTTTGTTTTCTGATTTTCCTTGCTTGTTTGTTTTTTTTCTTTGCTTGCTGGTTTCCATCTTTATTCCTTTAGTAGGAACAAAATGGAATTCTTTATGTGGTTCTGCTTTGAACTTAATCCTGCTTTATTTTAAAACTTCATTGAGCTGGAGGATTCAATGACACTTGATCTACTGAAAGTACTTAGATGGATGTCCTGGAAAAGCAGCAAGTTGGGAAGGTTTTAAGTGCCTTCCCTTTAAGTCAAACCTTGGTTCCTTTTTCTTTTTTAAATGGTTCTACAATAATCAGTAAAGATAATAGGAATTACGTGCCCATTTGCTTTGGAGCTGTGGAATGCAGCACATGTGCCTTTGTCATTATCATAGGTGAATTTACTTTGTTGAAATCACTGAGAGCCAGAAAACCCTTCCTTTGCTTTCAGAACATTACTTCTGAACTCCCAGATTAAAAGGCAAGCTAAATTCCATAATTCTGTTTGTATCTCATCAGGCTAAACTTTATATTTGGTTTACAAATGGATTTTAAACCACCACGAGGCTTCAGTCTTCTGGGTTTCTTTTGCATATTTTGAAACTTTTTTTTTTCCATTCTTCTTAGCTTAAAAATATCTTACCCACTCCTGTCCACTTTTGCATGCAGAGTAAATGTCAAGGTTTGCCTAGCCATGGAGTTACTTTGGCAGAGGCACTGCAGTTCCAGACAGCTTTTTTGGGTCCCAAAGCACATAGCCAAAAGCAGAATACCTGTCCTGAAGAGCCACTGTCCCACCAGTTTTCAATAATGCAACTGCATTTGCAACAAAATAAGGGTTTTTCTGAGGCCAGGTCTTATTAGAAGACCATTTATTGGCCATTTATTTAACACTTCTCCTGAGGCTTGTCTTTATTGCTTCTTATTATACACAAAACCAAAATCCTGACAAAGCCTGAGTTGCCACTGGGCTGCTATTTCTTGAATTTGTCTAAGAATCTTGATGGGGGTTTAAATACATTCTGTTTTTTCTTAATTGGAGAAGGTTCAAATTTTTACTAGGGACACATGTAAGTGCTTTTTAAAAAGTCACTCCACCTTGAATTTCCCCAGGAATTCTCCTCTTTTAGGCAAGGAAGCAGAAAATCTCTTCCAGTCTCCTCTTTATTACAAAAATAAAGTATTTGGGTGCAGATTCCAGGTTACTTAGTTGTTGGGTGGTTTTGGTTGTCTTTTTTTTTTATTTATTTATTTTTTTACCTCAAGACATACTTTTTCTCTTGATAGACTAGTCTTGAACAGAACTTTCCTTGTGACAAGAGACACTGGGGGGTTACACATGTAGTTTGGCAATTGTTTACATATTCTGGAGTGAAGTTTTTGTTTCACTTTTTCTTTTATCAGGTGTCATCCTGTATCTTTAAGGCCACGTGAGAATGGTTCTTCAAAATTAGAGTCATCTTATGACAATGGAGACTGATTATTTTGTTCTAAAATTAGATTTTGTTACCTTCCTAGATAAATTTAAATGCTAGAAGATTGCTGAGTTTTAAATCATTAAATGCAGAGCATTTGCAACAGCTGAAAAAAAAATAACGTGTTGTGTAATGGACTTCAGAAGAGAAAAAAACTCTTAAGAGTTCTGTAATGTCCACATATTTGCAAGGATTGTAGCTTTTGAAGGATGCAGTTGCTTATAATCTAAGCCCTTATTACAGAGAAAATCGGGGTTTTTTTATTCTTTATGATCCACTTCCTGTTTGAGTATTTCTTAGGAGGAAGAAAAAGAAATTGGATGTCAGTGGCTGACCCTCAAACAGCTTATTTAAAGCAAAAAGAATTAAACTAGGACAGAAGAACTCCATTAGGAGCTTCAGTCTCTTACCATTTTTGATAGAACTGAGCTACAATACTAGATTTTTCCTTAATTTGAATGCATTCATAGTAGTTAGGGGTGCAAGACGTTTATTACTGGAAAGACATGAAATTAGGTTAACAAGAGGTTGGTTGTGGTTTGGTTGGGTTTTTTTTTTTTGTGTGTGTGTGTGTGTGTGAGATTGTTCTTAATTATTACCTGCATAACGAAGTATATTTTTTTTTTTACAGACAGAGACTAACAGCTTTTTCTTGGTTTTAATGTAATAGTTTCTTTGATTAAACCACTTTCTGGCTGGAGAACTTTCATTAACCCTGGTCGATTCGCAGATGTTGTGATCCGTAATTGCAGGATCACTCAGAATTCCCTTTCCTCCAATCCTGAAGTGCACTGTAGATGTTCCACTTGGTTTCTTCTAGAGCCTGTCTGCCATCTATGTATCACATTAATGATTATGATTATGAGCCAGAGTGCTATTTTAAGTATTTTGTACTTGAGCTTTATAGTATTACACAAACTGCGAGAATTTGATTCCTGGAAGGAATAAGTGAGAAAATGGGGAACAAAAGGAGCAAGGTTCTCATTTGGACCCAGGATATTGCACTCATAGTGCACCTCAGCATGCAACCCAAAGGATTATATCCATATCTAAAGTTGTTTGGGACATGTTAGCAGCCCAGACTTGTTCCTCCTTTTCTGCAGCATCTTTTCTCAGCTGGCAGGACCAGCATCTTGCTGCCACCACCACAAAACAGACAGAGGACCTTCACTTGCCCAGGTGGAAAAGAACTCTTGGGAGGGGTTGTCAGGGAGAAAGGTGTCAGCCTAATGGTAATCACTGGTCTGAGATCTGTCAAGTGCTGGAAGAGTGTATGTTCTTTTACCTGGGGCAGGGATGCTTGGCTGCCATACTGCGTGCGAGTCAGTGGGCAAATAAAACTGTGTATTCTGTCTGGTATTATAAATGGGTCAGTGATGGATTTGTATTACCTGAGGAAATGAACTGGCGGACAGAGAAGCTTCTGCT
Source organism: Peucedramus taeniatus (assembly GCA_013400575.1). NCBI lineage: Eukaryota > Metazoa > Chordata > Aves > Passeriformes > Fringillidae > Peucedramus > Peucedramus taeniatus. The sequence continues at coordinate 2,783 of WBNO01004653.1, read as the reverse complement.
TGCTGCCCTGCAAATGTCAAATATAGCAGAAAGCTTGGGGGAAGGGGAGGGATAGCTGGAGACAAAGGCAGTGTTAAAATAGCCAGGGTGTCAGTGGAGCTCCTCAAACAAACATGTGCTTCTGAGGGGCAGGCTGGGAGAGCTGTACAAGCTTTAGACTTTGTTAATCAGCATTTTCTTACCCTCCAGCAGGGTTTCAGCAGTGGATCTTGCTTCATAATTGGAGTCATGCCTGAGGTGGGTTTGGGTTTGCATGCGGTGCTGTGCTGTTGCACTCAGCTTTGCTGGCTGGTACAGAGCATGAATTCTGGTGCTTTGGTTTTATAGGGTTAAAACCACTCCTGAATGTCCTTTTCCATCCTCTCCACATGCTCTCTTGTACTTTTAAAGTACCTCAGGAGCATGTAAGATCTTTAGATGGACTGAGGGAGAGAGCTTCTTACTCCCCAGGGTCCTTAGGAAGCTGAGCTCTTACGGGTGTGAAAACAGGCAGAGGGCTATGGCTCATTTGGATCTGATCCAGGCAGTGTTCCTTTGGTTCCCAGCTGCCCTCTGAACTTCTCTTAGTGAGTCTTGAGTGACCAAACAGGGTAACGGGATGCCAAATTAGGGAAGTGATCTCTGGCTGGAAGATTACTCCTCTCACCAGCCAAGTTCAATCTTTGTCACCACTGCTACATCAGGTCCAGTTCAGTTTCTGCACTTAAAGGAGGAACATGAGTCCAGAAAAGCAGCTTTTCACATACATCTTTCAAGCTGGTGATATTCTGGCTTTATTTGGCATTGCATTTTTTCAGTAGGAAGCCCAAAGCAGAGCTTTACCCTTTGCATTTGTGGTTTCTGAGTGCTTAGTGACTTGGTTTTCACCTCTGTGACTACACTCAGAGTGCCTGCATGTGTTTTAAACCAGCTGTGTTGGCTGGTCTAATCTCAGATCTCTTAAGATTAAAATTCTGTGGCCCCTAAAATAATCCAGCAGTTTCTGTGTTCCCATGGTTTAGCTCTGCCACCAGTTTATAAAGCTGTATTTAGCCTCTGTAAAAATACCAGGCTTCTTGCAAACTGAGATTTGGTCCTCTCTAAATCTCACAGCTCACCAGCCACAGCACTGCCAGTGACCATGGAGTGGAGCATGGAGTTCAGGGTGAATGGCAAGATTACTTCTGAAGGCACTGGAGGGAGTTTTAAGGGCAGATGGCTATCAGGAGATAATCTCTTCTCTCTTCAGACTTTGTTCTTTCAGTCCACAGTCCAGCAGGGTATGTGATGGAGTTTTGTCCTATCTGCTTTGCCACTGGAAGGACCCCCTTTTAAACAGCTCCGACTTTCCTTGGCAAGGATGAGGTCTTTGCTGGGGTTGTGCCAAGATGAGGAGCCTGCTCCTCCCCTGCTCCTTCCAGGGTGAGGCTGGTAATGCATCCTTTGTGTGAAATCTCCTGGAAGGTATTTGCAATGCATGAGAAGGAATTAGGTTGTTTCTGGAGTGCCCGGGCACGGTGCTGCCGTGTTCTTCAGCACCACCTACTGACATCTTCCTCTCCCTCTCGACTCAACACAACACCGGGGTTTGCACCTCTTTCTTGACATTAACTCACAGCAACAGCGTTACTCGAGGTAATTAACAATACACTCTTGGCTGGGAATTAGAAACCCCAGACCCCGGTGCATTCAGTTCCATTGTGCCATATGGGGAGCACTAATGAGCAGGGTACAAAAGCCAAGCTGCTTGGCTCTGGTGTCTTGTTTTCCTGGGCTGGGCCAGCCCACTTGCCCCTTGGAGAAGAGCACTGAGGGGCTGGGTTGTGTTGGGGAGGTGAATGGCTTGGCTCATGTCCTGGTTAGTACGGGAACCAAGTGGCAAAACCACATTTCTATTCTAAATTCTTGCCCCATGCTGTCTCACCTCCCTCTTAAACTAGTTTTGTGCAGCAAATTAAGTATCATACTTAATAAGGGAGAAAGTCCTACTCTGACCATCCAGCTGTTCAGATTCTCATATGTATATATTTAGTGTCTTTCTGAATTCTGTAGGGATTAATAACTAGCCATGAAAGTAATTCAGAAGATCAGAAGAACCCATCCTAGCCTTGCTTGGAGCAAGAGCATTTAATGTTTGAGAGCCTTTCTCATCAGGGAAGTTCTTTATCCTCAGACTCTGTTGCCTATGCTCTGTATCATGTACTGCCTCACAGCTAACCCAAAGGAAAGAGGGACAAAAAAAGGCCAGAACTGTAATTTGTATGACAGTCTAAGTTTGTCGTTTAATAAGATTGTGGCATTTTATTTGCAATCTGCTTTTATTTCAAAAGTTTGAAGTTTGAAAGTATCCTTCAGGCATTTGGATGGCTTCTTAATGTAATTTTTTTTAACAGAATAGGTATATGTGTAGATCCCAGGACAGAGAGAAGGGGAAGAAACATTATTTGTGAGAAAAGAAGGAGTCATCAGCACTTGTGTAGCTTGAATCAGTAAAGCCCCAGCAGAAGCAGACAGATAGGTGCCACTATCTGTGATTCTCCTTTCACACCTTCTTCTAAAATCCATCCTTCACTTTGCTATGGTCTTACAGTGAGATGGCTAAATAGGTATTAATAGTCAATAACCACGTTTTTCTGGGGTTTCGGATTTTTTGTTTATTTGTTTTGCCTTTTTTCCACCTCCATTTTTGTGAAGTCATAGTCATGGGGAACCAGTTGAGTTGATACCAGTGTGCCCATCATTTGGACTCATTTAATCTCATTTATGTGAGAGGTTCTGTGAATCCTTGTTTTCTTGAACTGAAA
>WBNO01004650.1:0-35425 GCA_013400575.1 Peucedramus taeniatus | reverse complement strand
TTTTTTTTTTTTTTTTTTTTTCTTTTCCAATGCTTCTTCTGCATTACTTAAATTACTTCTTAAAAAATTTTAATTTCATCATGCCATTACTCATTTTGCAGCTTGACATCATGCTAGTATGATTGTTCAGTGTATTGAAAAATAGTTGATAAACTGAAGTAAATGAAATGGGACAAGCAAAGTGCTGTTCTGATGCAGCAATTTTATTTTGGTCTTTTATAACTGACTTTCTGTTTGCTGGTTAGAGCTGTCAGAGAAGCTCTAACCTGACATGGCTTTGCCACATGCTCGGCATCAACAAAGAAAAAGAAGCTTTTATACCTTGATATATTTTCTTATTTGTTCAGCTGAGATACCTTTCATAATGTCTTGAAGAATACAGGGCTTTTTTGTTTGCTTGTTTGTTTTTTTTGTTCCTTCCAGATGACTACTTAGAGGAACTTAAAAATTACTAAAAGCTATTTGTTCTGGGAGAGATATCTTCTGGGTAGCCCAATTAAGTGATCTCAATTTAATTTTGAGCCTCAGTGCAGCTTTAAACTGAATTACAACTTTCAGTTTTTGGATTCAAAGACCAAATTTCAGCTCTAAAATAAGGGATGGGGTTTTTAAATGCTTTTTATCTTAAACAAGGATTCAACATTTTAGAAACTTATATTGGTACTATGGACTCTATCTGAGAAAAGTTTCAGAAGTTTCAAGTTTTCCTGTCTAATATCCCCTTATTTCTCACTTTATTCATCACCATTGGAATTAGAACGTCCCCCATGCATTATTCTTTATTACAGTGACAGATACATGCAAATTATTTATTTAGGCAGTAGTGTTTCTGTTCCTATTCTCTGCCCCAAATAATACCAAGTACATTCAATTTAGTACAACTGGATTCCTCTCACTTACAAAAGGTTCATGTGGACCATGTACTTGTGAAGCTATAGAGTCAAATGATACCAGCTTCATGGTTTTGAGCATGTTTTTCTTATGTTTTTAGTGGGATATCTCTTTTGAGCAAGAAGAAAAAGGCTGTTGGCCAAGCTGCTAAACAGAACCTGCTTTTGACCTCCCCTAAAGAAAATGGGAATAAATGCACTCTGATAATAAAGCCAGTGCAGAAAATTCCTTTACCAGAGCAATAGAATTTGTGTAGATATTAAATCAGATCAGCAATTGATAATCCTCTGTTGATATGGAAAAAAGCTCTACTATATACAGAAATAAAATCAATTTCATTATATGTGAATTAGGTATTATTGGCAAAAAATCAGTATGTTTAAGTTCAATATATATTTTCAGAATGCTGATATGACTCACTCTACAGTGTAGTCTGATGTTCAAGCTTAAAGGTCAGAAACAATTCAGAAGCCCACTGCTTAAAACCAAGTCTTTTAATCCATAATTATCACAAATATGCCCTATTTTTAAAAACAGGGTAAAGGTTGTCTTATCCACTAAGACATCTGAAAATAATATTGATTCAAATAGAACCACTTCTGTTAAAAACTAAACAAACAAAACCAAAACCCACATGTCTAAGAGAGCAATTTATCTCTTGAAAGAAAAAAAAATCACTGTTCCTTTAAAAAGAAATTAATAGCTTGGTCCATTCAAGGAAAGTAGGGCATGTATGAAATCTGTGCTTATTGTGAATCACTTGGGCATATTGCACTAATCAGACTGAATTTTTTAATTTACTGATATGATTTTAAATTACCTGATTTTTTGAATGCTGCTAGATTGATAACTATACAATCATACTTCTGTGAAAATGAAACTATTTTTATGTGTTTTTAGTGTTTGTGTTTTCTTTTGTGGCAGAGCTGCTCAGGCATATTTCTGTGAGATCAAAAATAACCATTATCATAAATCAAGAGAAAAACTTGGCCATTAAATATAGATTTTTATCTATTATGTGAAAACTAAATACAGTTGTAGAAAGTTGGGGGTTAGGGTTTGGTTTTTGGGGTTTTTTTTTGATGGACGAATGGCTGTACAAGCCATGTATTGTTTATATGCTATAGATAATGTAGAAATGAACAAAAGGCAGCACAACAGGAAACATATGCTACGGTAGTTAGTTCACACCTGCTAACTGATTTGAATAGGCTTGGAGATAATATCAAATAGGGAATGAATTCATTGTTTAGACCACTGAAATTCTTTTCTACAAAATCTGACCCTTTACAGTCCTTTCTTTGTCAGGGCATACTTAAATTCAATGGTCTTTGAAAAATTAGTGTTGCTACAGGCACACTTCTGCTCGGTGTACAAGCGTAATCAGAATCTACACTCACTTGTCCTGATGTTCATTTCACAGGAACACTTTTGTGGTTCAAAGATTTACAGATATTTCTCACCCTACTGAAATTTCAGTTTCACATATATTTCCTAGTGTTAGCTGAATAAATTAAGATACTAGGGTTAATGCTTTCCGAAGCTAGAGCAAGAATAAATTACGTGGCAGTGGAGAGCTGCTTGAATAGAGGAGAGTAGTGAAGTACACAGCAGTAAACTTTAAATAATCCTTCTTAAGTTAAAAAAAATTTAGATCATGGCTTGCATTGTGTCTATTCTAAAAAAAAGACAAAAGGATAGAAAGTTAAAAAAAAAATCTTGAATGGAACCTTGGAGTACAGCTTCTGTAAATTAGCTTTTACCTCTGCTTGCATACACAGCTTTTGCACACAATTTTTATTCCCTATGTTCTCAAACAGGTTTAATCTCATTCGATTGTTTCTAAATTTATCATTGCCTCAAGTTTTTTAGATGGGACTTGACATGCCAGACAAATGATAATTTGTGTCTTAAATTCTTTTCCAGAAAGCTCCAGAGTCTTTGTTTTCCTACCCATATGCCAAAATCAAAGAATGTTTGTATTTTGTAGGTGAGATGATTTATGTTTAAAAGTGTGTAGAGAGGGATCTGATTAAGCTACCTTGTTAAGGCAAACAATAGTAAAAAATATGAAATTAGAATTGGTTAGAATTCATGTATGCCTTACATAGGGTTTCTTTATGCTTGCCATTTGAATGTTGGACAACAACCACCTCTGGAAACAGGGCACCGGATTTGATAGACTGGTAATTTTAACTGCTGTGGTAATTCTTATATTTCTAGTGTTTACTCTGATTATATATGTATTTCTAATGTTTCTTTCACATGAATGCTCTGAAAGACACGTGGCCCAGGGTTACAAATCACACCTCAGACGGTGCTGCTGTCTGCAGCCCCGGCAAGGGACTTGGCTGTCCTCAAGACAGGACATATGATCCACTCACAGATCAACTCCTGAACAACCACAGGTTTCAGCCCAGCATATTACAGTAAAGCACTTCCAATTTTGGATTATCCTGACATGTCAGGCTGAAAACTGGAGGTTCAGGAGTTCATTTCTAATCTGATCAGATGCCGCTGTTTCAGGGACGGCAGCATCTGTCAGAAGGGGGTTGTGTGCAACTGGGGCAATAACTGATTTAGCTCTTTGTCCGGTTTTAGTCTCCTTAGACACGTCTGCCAAGAGCTCCAGTGTCTGCACCTGCATGCTGAAGTAGTGGATTTTTTTGCTCTTTATTATTATTAAGAAACTCATCAATACTCTGATTTTTTGCAGTAATCTCCAAAATGTAAATCTGTCCTTAGTGTCTGTTTTCATTCACTGTATAACTTTAAGTAGTAAATAGGGATTATCACATCCATAGTGTAACAATCCACTACTAGCAGTTTGTTTGCCAAGAGCAGAGATATTATTTATACATAATCAGGACAAAACTAAAAAATACTCCTTTATGATAGTATAAGATCTAGTTTTATTCTATTTCTAAGTGTAGTAATTTTTAACTTTTAATGTTTATTTTCTATCAAAACATTCCAGTGAAGTCTTAATTCAAAACCAAATTTGTAGATGTAATTGTTTTAGTAAATTGCTTTTGGTGTTTTAATCTAGAAATGTTGGGATTTTTTGGGAAGGACTAGCATATAGAGATTAGAATAGATAGAATGTTATGAATTTTCTATGGAAAATAAGCTAAAAAACTAGCAGTGTGTAATTTAATATTGACAGGTACTGAATATCATGGATGAGAACAATAAGCACCATATAAATAAAATTAATAGTATTGAATCCAAATAATTCTTATGAAAAGACAGTTGCCAAAAGTGAATGATTTTAAAGCTAATTGTAACATAACAAACCTGGTTTTAAATGCATTTTGATAAGAATTATACCCAAATATGTGCAGTGTTTCCTAGCATAAAAAGTAGTGCTTTTCAAGGACAAAAAAAGAAATATGTAAGAATCATTACTGCTGGTTTTAATACTTTCTCTAGATCTGCTTTTAATGTGTATACCAAACAATGTGATTGTGTCTCTTTGCAAATTAATGTTATTGTAGAAACAGCTTGAGAAACAGTTTTGTAAAAACACTGTGGTTGATTAAAAAAAAACAAAACAAAAACAACTTTAAAAAACAAACAAACAAAAGAACACCAACCCAAACAAACACCCCCAAAAAAACCCTAACAAAGAAAAGCTTTGTTTAATGAGGTGTAAAAATATTAGTAGCATCATGTACAGAGGGTATAAATTTACAGTAAGACTTGGTAAGTGGATTTTGTTCCCAGTCTATTAAATTATACATCTTGGGCTTGATGTAGATGCCTACATCTCACGGCAAAATCAGTCAAATTTGAGAACTGCCAAAAACTAGTGGAATCAGATTTTGTATAATTTTAATTTTTTTAAGTAATTTTATATGATAGGAAAAGCCAAAATTTTGTAAGCCAGCTTTCCTAATCCTCGATGATTAACTGCATTCAGCACGACAACCCTCTCTGAGCCATTTTAATCACTGTTGTGAGGAAGGCTGAACGCATCAGTTACTGTACAAATGTAACTGCTCTTAAAATCCTGTCCCTGGAGTAGTCTGAGGCACTTAGAGGACCAGAATAGTCCTGCTGCATAAGCTGATAATAGTAGTTTTGTTGTTACTTTGTTGTAATACTTTTCTTCCTCCCCCCGGTAATTATTTTAAAGATATTTTTTGAGCATGCTGTTTTTATATAAATGTACAAACATTCTTCCCACACTGGCAAGGAATTTTAATGGCTAGCTTGATGTCACTGCATTTGGTCTTGCAAAAAACTTCAATATACTATGGTGGTTGTCTTTATAATAATAAATATTATGCTTGCATTTTCCTAATTTTTAGTGATTTTTAGTAAGCATTAATAACCCCTGATAATTTAAAAAAAAGAAAGAAGTTGCCACAAAGTATTCTTTTTTGCCATCAACTACTGCCTAAATTTTCTAAATAGGTATCGCAAAAGATAAGTGACCTGGAACAACATTTTAGGTATTCATTGTGAAATACTGTGTCTGAACTCATAAATCCATATGGATAATTTCCTTTGTATCACTCTTTGTATGTATCTTTGTTAAATGTATTTAGGTGATAAGATGAGCATGTAATCTTAGAGTTTAACACCACGTAAATGTGGAATTTATGATAGAAGGTTAGCGTAAAAGGCTGAAGGTAATTCATTGGTTTTGCCAAGATATTTTAGGAAGCTTCTACCTTCTGAAGATATATATTCTCAATGGAAACATTCCTGGCTTTGTAGTGGTTTTAGTAAAGTGAGTCCAGTGAGTCTAAACCAAGAGCAGGTTTTTGAAACCTGTGTGTGTGCATTCAGCCAGACTGCACAACACCTATGGTGAATCTCACCTGCTGCCATTGCCTGTTCCCTCTCACCTGCTGCTGTCGCCTGCTGTTACTTACTTGACTTTCAAAGGAAGCTAAGGTTGGTGGAACACAATTAAGAAAAAGAAGTTTGATTGACAGATATTTAGGTAAAGTCCGTAGTTAAAACCTTACTTTATTTTGTAAGGTTTGATCTTTATTTTTGAAGAAGGAGCTAGAATTTTCAGCTTCTAGGTGTTGGTTATGCCGGCATTTCTGTTAGCATAAGCAATGCTTTAATACAAGAAGATACTTTATTATCAAAAATTTTCCTTTCTTTTACTTCCTTTCCTCCCTTCCTGGATTTTTACACTATTTTTTTCCCCTTCTGATTACAGGCCACAGTTTCAAAGCAGTGAGTGACAGTCATAACTTCATAGATTTCTGTAGCCAGGCTGCCTGCCGATACAATTCTCAACTTGAAAATTAGCTGTGGAATCTGACAATTTGGAACAGATTTTTACAAATTCAAGATTTTATGAAGATAGTCTTTGCTTTTGTAGCTCAGTCAAGGGCCTGTGGTCTTTGAAAGCATCTGGCAATCTTTTTATTTCAGGCAACATTTAAATAGCTCTCCTTAGGGATTGTTTGGATAAGGCAACAAAGAAACGGTGTTGATACACCAGGTACTGTGTTTGTGCAGTTGAAATCAAGAGGGTTTCAACTGTACATTACTTTCTTGTCATTATGTTAGCTTACTGCAGATAGTAAGAAGCTGTATGAGATAATACTGATAACATATGTATTTAAGAATTCAGGAAGCAGCTTTTTATGGTTTTATCATACCAACATAAAAAGTTGTTTATGCAAGGACTAAGGTGGGATGCAATTTTTCACAATTATTACTTGCCACACCTATAGATTGGCTTATTTTGTGTCTTACAGTCTGTTTACTTCAATATTTTCTGTGTTTTTCTCAACTGAGACTGCATTTAACTTGAATTTTGTGGTCAAATTAGGTCAATTACCTTCATGATCTTTTCAACTACTTTCTTTTTTTGTGTTCTTCACAGGAACATAAAACATGACTGAGTCAAGTACCTCTTTGTTGCCATTAACTGTGAACTCTGCTTGTCATCTACCTGTATTTCAGTTTGAAAACTGCAAAATTATGAATTGTATTTTAACATTTCTCTCTATTACTTATACACCTAGGCTTTGGCTTTGCCTGTGTCAAAAGTTCTTAAAATACCTAGTTTAGGATTGTCTGTTATGTATGTATACTTGAAGTACATAAGACACAAATAGGTATTGTGACAAATGCTGGTGAAGGAAAAGCAAGTCCTAAAGGACTGCCATGGGGAGTTAATAGACTGAGTCAGAAAGTAAAATTGTTGAGTACCCCTTCTGAGGATTCTTTACAGGAAAAAAAATCGTCCTAGTTATGATGTCACTCATTTAGTTATAAGACCCAGAATATTATCTTGAAGTAGCTGGCAGATAACTAAATCTGAATTTTATTTTAATATGATTTTAATAATTAATGCAGCAATCAATAGAGTATACTTTCAGAGAGATGATTGATTGAAGTATCCTTTAATTGCAGCCTTTAATTAGAATTGATGGCTCACCACCCTAGTTCTTGTCTATTATATTAATAATTACAAAATTGATTTGCTTCCATTTTAATTTTGATCCAGTGAGGAGCTGTGTAGCTCAAATTCACATCCTTGCAAATGAAGGTGACTTCCTGACAGAGATGATATGGCATTGCCTCTTATTTATATGCATGAAAATATGTGCATGTAAACTATAGTTGTTAACGTAATTCTGTTTAATCATGTCCTAACCAACTATTTATTTTAGGCAGAGTGAAGGAGCAGTGGCAGCTGCTGGGCTGTTTTACTTCTATATTTGCCCTTTGTTTTTATGTAAAATATTTTTTTAAGTTAGAGGCAATGACAGTGGAGCTTTATAATGGCAGTTGCAGGAATGCCTGGTGGTTGCTACAAAAAGACTTGAGATATTAGCATTATTAAATATGTCTTATTATTTTTTTGCATTTTTTTCTTCTACCTTATTGCGTACTGCATAGATTTTTCTTATGAGGCCATTCATCTTAAATATTTAAAAAAATGTAGATAGAGACAGCTTTTTTTGCTTACAAAATATTTCTGGAGAGTTGTGTATGTATCTATACATATGTAAATGATATAAAAATAAAATAAATTATATTGAAAAATCTGATTTCCCTGTGGGCAAAGCAATGCCTTACATTCATCCTTTTTATTTTTGATTGGCCTACTTTCTTTTTGACATCCATTTACTTTAATAAACCTCCAAGATCTAAAGAATATAGTGTTCTTTTTCTGATACTGAAAAAAAAAGGCCTAAACCCAATAAACTGTCTGAATCCTTTGTGGTGGATTTTCAGCAAACTGTGATTCACTCTACTTTTCTATATCCTCCAGGAGATCTGTTAGATGAGATATCGTAGTGTTGATTAGAAAAGTTAGTGTTACCTTGCATACTGTAAGAAATACTGTAAGCAAAAAATTTATTCTGAATCCTTGCTGTCTTAGGCCAGTGATGTCTGTGGATATTCCATCTTATGATCAGAATACAGTGGAATTTTTTTTTTGTGAAATATCTGTCTTGTGTGTGAAAAAAATACAGAACTTTTACCAAAAGCAAAGCTGGTCTCATTGGTGATATTTTTTTAATTCTGGAGGTTTGTCCTTCTGGATTTCCTTCAGGCTGCTTTTTTTTATCCCTGACTGTTCAGCCCTACCACTACTTAGAACTTATTTCTTAAGCATTTGAATAGCAACTGTCTTAGAAGATATTATTGTGTAATGGATGGAAAAGCCTTGATTATTTCAAGCTACGTTTTCAAGTTCATATAAAGATCCAGAGAGCAGAGGAAGAGCTTTTTTGGCCCCTTTCTGATTGGTTATCACTTTGGAGACCTGAGATGCACATTTCCTAGGAGCTTTTCATGACTTGCATGGTAGATAGATCTGTATTAGATAGTTGAGCAGGGTTTAAATTCCTGGTTGGGAGCAATGACCTCTAATCACCACTAGCACAAGAAATTTCTGCACATTACAATTTCTTGCCAAGTCCTTCACTCTGACAGAAGTCAGGTGATGTTTGACAATTTCTGGAATGCGCATCAGCATTGTAGTCATTTACATGCTACCACTATAACCACTTTGTAGTGCCTGCATCAGGGAATTATCTTGAGGGGGTTTCTTTTCAGATATTTGATTTAGAGTCAGCTTGGAAAGAAATGCACTTCTAATAGGACAAAGTGATAAAATTGATTAGGGAAAATAAAGGTGACGTCAGTGAGACAGAACTCTGAAGCAAACTGACTTGCATTGTGGCATTAGAAGTTTTTTATGTTGACATTAATAAAAGAGATATAACTTTTTTTTCAGAATTTATAACTACATGGTTCTAGATATACATCAAGAAAAGACAAAGTTGAAGCATCAATTTTAAGCTTAGATTTCTTTTGAATATATACCATACAAAACAGTCTTTAATAATATGAGCAATACCTACTTCCAAGTAATAAAAAAACTGTGTGTGCTAAAATGTTGGGAGGGACATAATCTTTAACTGTATTTTGAATTGTATGTGCTAGAGGTTGAGATATAACAAATTAAGAAATACAGCTCTTAGGCATCCAGCTCCTAAATGCTGTCTTAATACTTGTGACTCTTTTGTGCTGCCTATATTTTACTTAACTGATGGTGAGAAAGCGGGTTCCTGGTGCTTGCTCATCAATGTAAATAAATGTAAAAAAAAATAGGTGTCATTCCAGTTGTATTTCTCTCTGATTTTGACCACCACTGAGGAGAACTTTTGCAAAAAAAGGAGAGATCTGAGAAGCATACAAAAATAGAAAATCTGACCCTACCCTAGTTCACAAATTCTCACCTACGTGAGTTTGTGGCATCTAAAGCAACCCAAGTCATGTGGCTTTAGATGTTGCACTCTTATGGTACCATTTTTCTTAACCAACAGCTTATACCACACTCCTTTCTTTTCTTTGTACATTTATTTGCATTTTAAGTCTGTCTGGTGCTACTGAAGGAAGTCCCCAGTGTGTCTGCAAGGAAAAGGTGAAACTGCATTTGAAAGGAGCCTGTCTGCTTGGAAAACTTTGTAATTTTTACTTGCATTTCCTTGAGGATTTTTGCTGCAGAGTTTCATGTCAGTGGCTAGATCTGTAGGGAAAGGAAGCTAGAGCTGCTTCTTTGTAGGGAAATCATAAAACCTGGGTGATTGTCTTTTGGGAGACTTGCCTTGCTTTAGGAAACACTGCCTTCTGATATATATATATTTTAATGAAGAGAAAAATTTCATGGGATAAAGGAGGAGGAATGAAAGAGGAAAATAAGTTTCTTGTCTTACAGTTTTTGGGCATTTGTAAAGGACTAATATATTGTTGAACTTTATGGTATCTGTTGGAAATGAAACTTTCTTTCACAGACTGTACTCAGGACAAAATATTAAGGAGGGATTAAACAATACTGCTGGTACACACCTAAAGAGGCTTCCTGGTACTATCAAGAAAGAGAGTCATGATAATATGATACTATTCCTATCAGCCTTTTGAAAATACTACTTTCATTAGTATCCACTGATCATCTTGACAGTGCTCTGAGAGTTACTTGCAAAGCTTTCTATGGTGTTGCCACCTAATACAGCAGAACTTTGAACTTTAGCCACAGGAATTTAGCTTTGGCACTAATTTAGTGAGTTTCTAGTCTCCATCATGATCAGCCCTTTGCACCCTGGATTACTGTCCTAATCCTATAAAACAGAGTATCCTGTTTGAAAAAGTAACTTGCAGCACAGGTACACAGCTGCCCTGTTATGTCAGTTAAAAAAATACATTTCACAGAAGCACAGAAAAGGCAGGTTGGAACGGACCACAATGGGTCATCCTAGGGCACATGGCACAGGATTGCATCCAGATGATCCTTGAATGTCTCCAGTGAGGGAGCCTCCACAACCTCTCAGGACAATCTCTTCCAGTGCTCAGTCACCCTCACAGTAAAGAAGTTCTTCCTCACATTCAGGTGGAACTTTCTGTGTATGTTTCTTCCTATTGCCTCTGGTCCACCAAGAAGAGCCTGAATCCATTCTCTGACATCCATCCATCAGATACTTTGACACACTGATGAGGTCCCCTCTCACTCACCTCTTCTTGAAGTTGAACAGGCCCAGCTCCCTCAGTTTTCCCTGTAAAAGAGATTGTTACCGCCGTCCTGGGAGGCGACACAAGAACGACACGGAGCAGTTCTGGTGAAAGCAAACTGAAAAAACCTTTTATTAAAACATCTGACTCCATATTTATATCTTNCCAGTGTCATTGGAGGGTTGCAGTGTCACCTCCACAATGCCACTGGGCAACCCAACTGCCTGTCAGGTTGCTCGTCCTCCATAAAGGAATGCAAAACAATAAGTTATTTACCTAAAGTGCATGAGAAAGTTTGTGCAAAGAATGCAAACATCAGAAGGCTCAATAAAACTTGAGAAAATCAAGGCAACAAGAGATTCTCCAGACCTTTGATCAATGTTGACCCTTTAATATGTTGTTATCTGTAGATGTCAATAGATATGTAGATTTCATATGTTGATAAAGTCATTTGCTTTGATTATAGCTTTATTTATTTAGGGTATTTCTATAAGACCAATAAATAACACTTCTTTATAATTATTTCATTCAATGATAGGAGAAGTTTCATTTAAATAAATTGTGCTAGCAGTGTTGAATTGCACCTGGGCGAATGTAGAATAAAATTTATAATGCCAACTTCAAAAGACTCTTGAGTGGGTCATGGTTGATGATATATTATAATTATGTATGTGAGAAGCAAACATTACAATAATAATCAAATACTGGTACTTAATCTGCAATTCTAACATGGTGCAAGCTCAGGTGGAATGCTCTGTAAGATTGGTTTGGTTTGATTTTAAACTTGGAAGAAACTTAATGAGTAAAAATAATTCTCAGGGAAAAAAAAAAGCACTGATTCTGTTATAATTTAATAATTTTAAAAGTTTGGGAAAGTGGCTTTTCAAATTTAATCTTTAAACTTCTGTATCTGTGATTGCTTATAAATGAACAGCTGCATCTTCATTGCCACAGGCTTAAATTAAGGTCCCAAAGTCCCATAGGTTTTGAATTCCGTAGCACGTTAACAAGAAACATACAAATATAGAATGGCTCATGTTCTAAAACTGAGCACAATGCATGTAATATTCATGATTACTAAGGCAAACAAAATACAGAATAACACCAAATGCTGCAGTGAAAACAGTGTAGAAATTAAAAAGGACTAAATAACTGTGGTCATCATAATCAACAGTCATGTGATATATTTTTCATTTATCTTGTATTTGAAAACTTACATTTACTGTCATCTCCATATCTCATAATTTCATTATTCTATCTAAAATGGCAGCCATTGTTTAAGGAGTTTTTTTCCTCTTTCTTGTTCAATTTGATATTGATCTATTAAATAATTTTTTCTTTCCTTTGGCATGCATAAGTACCTCAGTTATTACTTGCTACCTTTTTTCCTATTGTTTCAATCATTTCACCATATCTAGAACTCTACCGTCTGCAGTATGTTTTCTTAGCATTGGTACAAAAAGCTGGGAATAATTCATGGATTGAGAGCTATTGAGTGCTATAATTATGAGACTTATGATCTCATAATTTTTCCTACTTGAATATAACTGTCATGAATATAATTCAGAGTGATCTTGATATTAGAAGGTAAGCATCATAGCACACAAAAAATTCCACCACGTGTTCTGAGCAGGAAACGCAAATTCAGTAGAAGTAAATGTCCATTTTCTACACTTGACACAGTATAGTTGCTCAGTACTCAGGAGTAATTAGAGTTG
Source organism: Peucedramus taeniatus (assembly GCA_013400575.1). NCBI lineage: Eukaryota > Metazoa > Chordata > Aves > Passeriformes > Fringillidae > Peucedramus > Peucedramus taeniatus. The sequence continues at coordinate 22,817 of WBNO01004650.1, read as the reverse complement.
CAAGAGTTCATTTAAGGACCTTTGTTTTTTTTTTTAATAAATATATTTCTAAGGGCACCATTTCTGACTGTAAGGAAGGTTTATCCACTTCATTGAAAGGGGAATTTCAAAATGTGCCAATCCTAGTTTATCAAAAACCTACAAAAGGGCTAAATAGACAAATGCATAATAGTTGAATTTTGATTTTTTTTATTAATATATGCATATACTATTGCTTCTGAATGATGATTAGGACAATTTTAAACATGACACTTGGTTTGTTTGATCAGTCTCAATGTTACCTTGCCTGATGTTTTTTGTGAAACAATACTGGACCATTTATAAACATGATCAGCATTTGACAAAGAGATGAATTTCTCTCAGATAATAAAATTCTTACATCCATTTAAAAGATAAGAATCTTTGGATTGGAGAATGATGCTATGAAATCCTCTACTAAAGGAAGGCATTCCCTTATGCCTGTATTTGCTGTCCCCGGACAACATTGGGAAAAGCTTCTGTCAGAGACTGTAACTTCCTACCTTAAAAAAATGCAAATCTGTAGGGAAATAGTCTTTATTAATTCCAGCTTCATGAAATTACTTGGATTTTTGGATGTTATTTTTGTCACGATTCTGAGCTTGCTTTTTCCTACGAGAAAAGAAAATTTAAAACTGCATTTTGTATCATGCAGGAACAAACAATCCATGAATTAAATGGTTTGAGAGAAGATTAAAAAATCTAATTAGGCTGGTAAATTATTTTTACAATGGGCGAAAACAATTTCCTTGACTTAAAACAAAATCTTATGAATGATCAAAGAATAAGGATTCTACTGCATTTGGGTTTTCCCCCATTTTAGGATGTATTAGTCCATCATTAAGCTATTATACATATTTTACAATACTCCATTTTTTTAGTGCTAAAAAACATTTCAGAATGAATAGGAATTTCATTTCTACTTCAGGCTGGTTTGTTAGTTTCGAGGAGAGAAATCTAAAATTAGATTTGGAGAAAAATAGGCAGAATTTAAAGCCTGACATAATTGTGATACACTTGGTCAATAAAAGCATTAAGAACATTCTCCATGCTGGTAAAACAAAGGATATGTTGTTACTAATAAAGCTTTTTCAGTCTGTCCCTTGTTCTGAGTAGGCACAAATTAAAGTTTCAGAAAAGAATATTGCTGTGTATAGCTGTGAAATATTGTCTCAAAAATTGCAACATATCAGTGTATGGTTTTCACTTTGTTTATTCTTGTTTCTGTTTGTGATTAGAAACTGCTTCAACTTTCTTATTTCTAGACTAGAATAAATGCTTCATGCTAGGCTTTTGCCTTGGAGCTGTACACAACTCTTCATTTATAGTTGTTCATACTGGAACCTGTTTCACTTGAGGGAGCAATTTCTAATGTCCTTTGTATGTATTTGCACACAGAAACATGTGCTAGACATATTTCAAATACCTGTATCAAAAATGGCATAAAACATGGATATGCTTATATGCAATCATTCTTCTGATCAAAAATTCTTTAATTTAAAAGTTGAGCTGTGTTTATTTTGGGGTATATTTGTTTTGTTTATATTTGGGTCAAAATGTAGACTGACTGGCAGGTATTTTGCTTTTGTAATTTATTTGATTTGTGCCAGTTCTCTTCCTGCCTTTTCCTCAACTTTTGCTGTTTCCAGTCAGTTCTCCTGGTAGACAATTTAGACTGCTCCTTTGTTGTTAAGTAGTGCTAGTTAAGAGTCATTAAGAATCTTCAACTGCCAGTGCTTTGGACATACAAATTTTAAAATTAATCTTCCCATTCCATTTATTTTCATATAACACTTTTTATATTGTGAAAATTTAACTACTTTTCTCTGTTTCCTGACACTTAAAATGCATTCTTGAACATGCACATTGTTAGCATTTAAATTACATCCCAAATCTTAGCAAGCCATCAGTATGGCACCTTTTCCACAGATTAACATTTTCTAGGTCTTCTCTCCACAATCCAAAGACACTTTTTCTTTTTTTTTTTCCCAAAAGAGATGTGTGAGCATGCCTGGTGAATAATGAAGATCTGAAAGACTCCACAAGTAATTAAGATTTGAGGGCAAGAAAAAGTAATTATAGGTGGCAGGTAATTTTGGGGTAAAAAAAAAGAATAGGCAAAGGGTTGTTAGGTTCCTCAGGCACATAAATGCTTTATGGAATTTTCACACCCTGGTTCAGCTTAATGTGCGTTACTGCCATTCACTGGCTTGCTAATGAATGTGAAAAATTATACTTTATTTGAATAAATGATGCCATCTGAGCTTGTCACAACAATATTAAAAAAGCATATCAGAGTAGTACCACCCACTCTGATGCTGTTATTTCTAGGGATAAGAGATCATAAGTTTTTGTGAGCATAAATGCTCTTTAATAATCCAGCTCTTGCTGGCCAATGCAGTCCTGCTGCAGGAGTGCCTACCCCAAAGGCTCTAAATCCTGTAGTACTGGGTGGTATGATGTCGCCCTAATTTTTTCAAGTTTTACTGAGCCTTCTGATGTTTGCATTCTTTGCACAAACTTTCTCATGCACTTTAGGTAAATAACTTATTGTTTTGCATTCCTTTATGGAGGACGAGCAACCTGACAGACAGGTTGCCCAGTGACATTGAGGAGGTGACACTGCAACCCTCCAATGACACTGGGATTTTAGAAAGATATAAATATGGAGTCAGATGTTTTAATAAAAGGTTTTTTCAGTTTGCTTTCACCAGAACTGCTCCGTGTCATTCTTGTGTCGCCTCCCAGGACGGGGGTGACAGTATGGGACCTTTGGAACAGTGTCAGTATTTGTCTCTTCCCTCAGCAGAATTACTGAGCTTCAACTTCTTTCTGGTAACAAGGAAGAAGTTCTGCAGCTGGAGGAAAAGGGAAGAGCAGAGGGATGGCAACTGCACCCTCCCTCCTCCCCATCCCATGTACCCACAGTGCTCCTCTGCTGCTGAAGTAGAGAAGCATTATGAGCATCCCTGGTTTAGTGTTAGAGAAGGGAACAGACTTAAAAGATTATTGAGAGGAGGGCCATTCTTGGTGCAGAATTCATACAGGTAGTTAGCACAGATTAGGTACCATTCTGGAAGTTCACATTCTTCATTTTTAAATCTGCTGCCATCCTATAAAAATGAGCTCTCAAGCATATAGAGAAAGGAGACAATTTCACATGTAATTGTATCTGTAAAGAGTCTGATTTTTAGAGGTGAACTTGTCTTTTGTTGCTTATTGAGGAGAAGAATCGGTGAGGTTCTTAATTCTGTAACATTTTTCTTGTGGTACTGCACAGCAGGGCCATGGAGGAGTATCTGAGAACCAGTAACTTACTCAGATTAATTAGAAATTCCAGCCCATGAGGTGACTCTTGAAAAGTAGCTGTGGAAAAACTCTTGTGCCTTGGAGTCCTGTGAGATGCAGATTCCTTCCTTCAAATCCAATAATAAAAATAATAAACACTTTAAAATCTTGTACCATTTGTATAAGCATTAAATTATTAAATTATTCTTTTGAATAGTTGAAAATACTCACAAAATGACTGGCCTTTAAAAAAGGCTCCTGTCTGGCTCAGTCAGTACTGGCAGGAGATCTTTTGTTCACTTCATCTGATTCTCATTGGTACTGAACTTCCCAAGGCCATTATATCTACCTTGGCTATTTTAAAAGTAATTTTGAACAAGAATGAAAATAGTTCAGCAAATACCTGTGAAGCAGGAATTTTTGAGTGCTTAGGAAAAAAGAATGTGTAGCTATAAAAATAGAGAAAGAGCAACTGTCATCCAGTGCAAAAAGTTGTGAAAGAGTCCTATTTAGAAACAGTTCTGCCTACATAACATTTTTTACTCCTTTTTATTGTAGACATATGATATGACAAAATATTTATGAATTTATATAAATCTTCTGGTGGGTAGAAATGAGTGTGACATTGGTTTTTGAAGAAAATATCTCTTTATTAAACTTCAATTTACCTCTTACAGCACCAAAGTCATTTTACATAATGCTTTATTCCTACATCCGGGTAATGTTTTAAATGTTGCTACAGTAATTATTATCACTTTAGTAAGAAGAGTAATTCACTATTTATGTTGTATAAATAGGAATGTAGTATTGTGTTATGCATGTATGTAATGAGCCTTTGGGGAACCCTCCATCTTATCTAAACTAATACTTAAAGTTCCTTGTATAGTGTGAGAACTTCTTATCTTTTTGGGATGATTCCATCTAAAGTTAGATGGGATGCACTGTTCATGGACATCCCTGTCTTTCTTAACCAGCTACATTGGTTAAGGGCATAAATTCTAGAAAACTAAATTTAGGTGAGATTAATGCCATTCACAGAAAAATCAGCATGACATGCTGTAGAAGGGCTACAGTCTGGTGATCAGGAAGGAGCTGGGAAGACAAAGAAAAATAAGTGTGACACACCGAATGTTTGAGCAGTAATCAGAAACTGTTCCTACCTTCTTACCATATAAACTCTGAGCTAGAGTCTGCTGCTGGGGAGCTATGGATTTATTTAAAATAGAGCACATAAAATCTACTATGAGCAGAACATGGAATTAGACTAGCAACTAGCACTTAGAGATGAAAAAAAAGGAGCTAGATACAAAAAGGATGTGGTTTGTGTTTGTATGGGCCTGTTCCAAATGTATGCTGTAATGGCTGCATCTCAACAGGAGCTCATCCTGGTTTTGAAAGAACACTTAGTCTGAAAGCAAAAGGTGTGTGTATCCTTGTCTCTCTCCTCATATTTCTGGACTACTATGTAGAATAGTTCTAATAGTACAGTTGCTAGAGCATGTTTCTTTACATTTTATTCCTACCTGGAATTACAGTTGTCTCTAATGTTTTCCTTGAACACTATAGATAAAGGTGATTTCTTGCAGGAGCATGACTTGAATAAAAAGCATTCATTAGTAATAAGCATACTCTTGAAAAAATCATATTCCCCTGATCACTGTCAGTGTTTACCTGCAATATATGGAAAAAAAATACATGCAGTAACAAATATTTTAATAGAATTTCTAATCTGAACTCATCTGAATGAGTATGGCTCATTTAACAATTTGGTATTTGCTTCCTCTAAACAAATAAATGTCAATGATTGTATCATGTGATTTGATTTCTTGAGCAGCTCAGCTTATCCAGGAGGATTTTCCAAAGCTTTTCACAGGCTTTTAAAGTATGGAACTTGAGAAATATTTTTAAGGAGAAAAGCTCCTTGGTGATTTCAGCTGTTACCACTCTAAATTATAAAATATATCAGTTCCTACAATTTCTCAGAGTACATTTTTTACTGTTTAAATGGGTGGGTTTTTCCCTTTGGTTTGGTAATTGTACATGTAGGAGGCATTATGAACAAAGGTTCATATTACTATGACATTGTATAAAAGCAGTAATTGTCAACTGAACATTACTTTGCAGGAAAAAATAGTCTCACACTCTTTTGTTAATAAAAAAAATCATCCCAGATATGTTGAAAAACATATGCTATTTCTTTTCTTTCTATTCTGTGGTCCTCTTCTAAAAATAAGGTCAGTTATTTTCTTTTCTCCAGCAGATATGGTATTACAGTAGTATTGTGTGTGCTTGGTTTTAATGGGTTTGAAAGCTTTACTTATCATTGACTTTCACATTTTCACCAAATTTCACTACTGTTTTTTAATAAATGTTTACTTATTTAGATGGTTACTGATAGGGAAAAAATAGTAGCTCTGTGCAATATTCAAGGCACTGATAATCTTAAAAATACATGAATAATCAAATTGTTATGTTCCCTTATTAACAAGTATCATAATGGTGAGCCTGTTTCCTTTTGAAAAAAATCAGAAGCATTTTGAAGTCCATCAACCATATTACCATATTTTTCGTAACCACTGTTACGAAAAATCAAAGCAGATTTCTTTTTGTTACCAGGGAGTACCATGCAATTTGGGGCTCATCAAAACTCATGTGATTATTTTTTTTAGGGAGAACCTGTAAATAACAATGATTAAATTAATTTCTTTTGTAGTTTGTTTAAATTATATGTTTTATATTCCCATTTTTTATTGTAAATGTTATGATGGACTCAGGTGTGTTTTTTTTGATTAAACAGTAGTCATTCATTATAGATAATTTTACAAATAATATATTAAGACAGAAATTCCCACAATGCTTCTGTCCATGGTTTGAGGGCTTTCTTATTTCCAGTGCTTTTGTTGTCCAGAAACATGCTTTCCCAAAGCACAGTTAGATTATGCTCACTTTGATTGCAGCCATTTGGGCATTAATTTGTACACATACTTCCTCTGTGAGTGTTTCTCATCTAAGTAACACTCCTACATAAAACCATAGAAAAAAAATCTCTGGCCTTTTCCTTTGATTTTGGAGACATTTACCAGCTTTTGCAGTGGAATCTTTATTTTTTATGGATAACTCTTAAACAAAGAGAAGTAGTTGTAATCCTGTCTCTTACACATGACAGTATAGTAATAATAATAATTCTTCATCTGTCTTTGTGTAACTAAGTTTCTAGGAAATCATCATCAAAGCTGTAGCTGATACATAACAAAACAGTTCATATTCAAGGGATTGTTTGCTTTGTAAGATGACTCATCATCTCTTCTAAACCTTTAATAGTGATGAGGTATGAGTTTTTTAATTTCCACGCTCTCTCTTTCACATGGGAATAATCTGTTTCTTTAGTCATAACTACATTAAACCTGGATTCATGGAATTCAGTCTTGTGACCAAATCACAACGGATTGTAAACTTGTTTTCATATAACTCTGAGGTTTCATACATTTCATAAGTTTTGCAGAATTCTTAAACTTGATCCATTTCAATATCTGAGATCTAGCAAAAGCTGTCACCTATTCAATCACAGCAAAACAAACTGGTATATATGTGGATATGAGTAGGTATGTGCACACATATGTCCACATGTCATACCTAAAAGAAGTGATATTAACCTGAGTTCAGCTTCCTGTGAATGCACCCTTATTTGTGTGAGTGTCCTGAGCAAACAGTTCCAATGTTATTTTGTCTGGATGAAAACAAGAGCAGAACATCAACGCCCTAGAATTTCAACCAGCCCTTGTTTCCCCTTTCAGTTTGGGAAGTCTGGGATCATCGGGCTTTACTTTGAGAGATGCCTTTCTGTCAGTGAGGAATATGGGTACAGACTCTGTGCTAAGACCAGTTAATTCTCCCTTGAGAAACAAAGGTAAAAAGAATAGGAGGGAGATAGGAACTGAGGGACAAAACTGTCCATTTGAAATTTCTGTAACACTTCAGATATCTGTGGGATGTTATGTGTTGCATTTAAAACTGCACTTTTTATCATTTATATAACAAAGGTTTCTTTATATTGTTTGAAGACCTTGTGAGATACTTCTAATACATTTGAATAAAAAAACATTCTTATTTTAGGACTTTCATTTTCTGAGGCTTTATGCAAATGTGCAATGGAAATGTCATATCCAAGAAAGAGTTTATCAGAATTTCGTGTTAAGCAAGTTACTGACAATTTTTATTTTGCTTGGTAGTGTCAAAGCACAGTCCTATTTTACCAAGGGGTTTGCAAGGTCAGTATTTGGCTGAATCAGTCTGTGTGGTGCTCTATAGAATCATGATCTAATAGCCAGTTGATCATGGTTCACAAAAGTACATGTATGGGACATTGGGTTTAGTAGAGTGCTGTACTGGGACTTGTCAAACAAAAAGCTTAATGTAAATGAGCAAATGAGAGACTGTAGTGCAGCTTTCACTTACTTAAGGTTTTAGCTTTGGCTTCTCTCACAGGTTCTCCCTTTTAGTATCAGAGAAATTGGCATGGTACACTGGAAAAGTACAAGGAGATTTAATTAGTGGATGGATTGGGATTACCCTGGGCTGCTATTGCATTGTGCTTTTTAGGTTTTCAAATTCTCTTTAAGGTTGATGTAAAAGCCCAGTGTAAAGTTTATAGAGTCATATAAATGCCAGAGATTGATGAAAGGTACCATGCATTCCCCAAAACATTGCAGCTGAGAAATGCTTCTCATTTTCCAAAGACTCATAAGCACATTTAACATTTAGTGAGCATTTATGTGAGTACAGAAGAACTCCTACACATTGAATCAGAGTCTTTAAGTAAGCATTTTAAATTTTAGTGGCAACCATGTATAGATGTGTGCCAGTTAAGTACAGAAATACAAACATCAAAAGCACCAGGATCATTTATCCTGTTGCATCTCCTGCCATTTATTCTAATGGTTGCTTTAAAAGCTGTATCAGTTGTCCAATAAGTAAATGACATTCTTAGAGAAAAATCATGGTCTGTTGTTTGGAAGTTCTTGAATAAATTAGTGTGATGTCCAAAGATATTTGTCAGAAGTAAAATTTTAGATTGTTACATAGGTAGGAGGAAAAATGAGTTCTTAAAATAAAGTTATTGCAAGCCTGTTTTATGTTTTAGTCCTAATTTATTAGATATATAAAAGAGTCCTTTGTCTAGTTTCCTGTAAATTGTGTGCTGCCTGGTAATAGTTTCACTTTTCCCTCTCCCATGAGCTGTAGAGAAAAAAAAAATATTCTGTATAGTGCTGTTTAAAAAAGGGTCCAAAAATGCCCCCCCCCCCCACCCCCCCCAAACTAAACAAAAGAACCAGATAAAGGTTTCCTTTTTTCTCTCATGGTTTTACAAATAAATTTTTTGGTGAGTGGACAAGCAGGGTAATTTTTTGTGCAATTAGATTCTGCCTCTTTTTTGATAAGAAAAAGTTAAAATCGACACATGCAAATTGAATTTGAATTCTAATATAAGAGGAAAGAAACAACACTGCACTTGCTGAAAAGTAATTTGAGTCCCTTAGGAAAAAAACAAAACAAAACAAATGATTGTAGAAACATCAGCAGCATGTTTTTAGATATTCTTTTTCCAATTTATAGCTACATACAAATTTCTACTATGGACTTCGTTATTATTGAACATACATAAAAACATTTTTCTGGGTTTATTTTATGTACAGGGATGATGATCACCTGTTTTGCATTTAGTCATTATCTTTGTCAAAATTATTCTTCTCTTGTATATGTTTTGTATCTTCATATAAAAAAGGCATTGTACAATACATGACCCTAGCACCTACCTAATTGAGTTATAAATAATTTTTAAAAAGAGAATAATTTTATATTGTTTATGCTTACACAACATAAATAAGGGCAGTGAGTTTTGGTAGTTTGGTTTTCTTTGTCAGCTATTTCTAAAATTAGGTCTGTATTTTAAATACCTATTTTGAAAATCATATGACAAAAGGTATATATATAGATGGCTGAGCTTTTGTTCACAAAAATGTGAAAAAAGGATTGGATAAAACTGTTAACTGAAAATTTTAAGCAATCTGACACTTTAATTCATACACTAATGGAGCCTAAAAGCTCTTAAAATGACAGAAATTTCACCAGTGTTAGTGATTCATAGATTTATTTTTGCTATACAGGTCGGTCATGGCAGTTTTTCTTTTGCATAATTCTTGTAAATTATTTTACTCTAGTATCTGAGTGAGAAGCTATTACAGTTGTGAAGGAATGTGACAACATTGCTTCAAAAAGATTAAGAAAATTCGAAACTGTGAGTGTACAATTTCTCCACATTTTTTGACTCTTAAATTTTTTTGTGCACATGACTATCAAAGCAAACGTGCAATTTCAGACTTTAACTCTGTGTGAGATGTGTTTTTCCACAATTTTATTTTGTCATGGAGCAGTGATTTCTGCTACTACATCCTAGTTTATACATACGGAAACATAGCATGTTTGGTCTGAAGTATTACATACGGCATATTTTTATTATGCAGCACCTTCTAAAATAACACAGATTACAAAACACCCTTTAGTCACTTAGCGCCAACTCTACCGAAATTCCTGTTTAGCACGGAGTGTTTTCCATTCAAGTGTTTTGACAGGAGCCATCCCTGCTGAGTGCTCTCTGACTGAGGCTCGGGTGGCTGGCCCGTAACCCGAGCTGTGTTTTGTTCCAGTGTGTTGTCTGCAGACCCGGAGAACACTTGCATTAGCTGCATTGATCAGCCCACCTCGCATCTCATCGTTTAGGAGACAATTAATACTACCTTGTAAAGACTCCCCAGAGCATTTCCTTGGAGCTGGATTGCTTTACACACAAACCACAGGCGATGTTTGCAAAAGGGGAGGGAGCCAAGTAGGAAAAAGAAGAAAGGCATTAAGAAAGCTTTGTTTAGGAACCAAGTTTCATTTGCGTTGGTGACTTTCACTCGTCAGTCAAACTCCCTTTTCTGAGAGAGCATTTGGAAAAGAATATTAGCTGTATTTTGAAGCTGATTTGTTGAAAAGATGCTGTAAGAGGTCACAAAAATACTTTTAAAAGCTTCCTCTTGAGAAATATGCATTTGATTGAGAGAATTTTATAACTTGCAGTTAAGAGTGCAAACATTCTAATTTTATATTTCATGTCAAGGATTAATAATCTGGCATATTTTTAAATATTGGTTGACACGTTTTAATTCTAATTTTAATTATTTTAAAATTACATATTTTGATAGACAAAAAAAAGAATTGTGTTCCTTATTTTGTATTTTTTGCTGTAGAGCTTCCACCAGTGTTGAATTTCAGTATTGCCTGATACTCAAGATAAAAATCGGATTTTAAGTATATGTAACTATGTTATCTTAAGAGCAGGCAAGGCTCTTAGTGTACTTCTTCATCTTTAGGTAATAAAATATTTAATATTAGGGATCATTCAGAGAAGCGGGTGAAGAGCATTAACTAATAAAACCCAACTTTTTTCTTGGAAATTCCTAAGGTTACCGTACTGTTCTATGTTAAAGTCTATGTTGCACTCTTGTAAGGAGCATATTTTAAGATTATAAAATCTGATTATATAAACATAAAATTGATAGGAAGGGAATTTTATGGAGAAGGTTCCTTACCGCTCTGGTACATTAATCTATGTGATTCCATGCAGGTTGTACAGTGGAAATGAGGCCAACCAGCATGTGGTGAATTTCAGAAATTGTTGCAAACTTGTTAGTATTTGCTTCATCATTACATTGTCATTTTCATTTTCTTGGGTAGAGTGAATGAATTTTATGTGAGGAAAGATTAATTTGTGACCTTGTATGAATAGTATTTACTAGGAGTATATAAATGAAAAATATTATTTTATTTATTTTTGTGCTAATTCCATGGCTCAGATTTGTAATTTTGCTCCCCCTCTCCACAGTCTTGAAGGAAAATATGCACTGACATTGAATAGAGATATTTATCTGGCTTATCTTCGCAACACAATAAGTATTATGGTACTCATTATTACACTATATTTTTAGGAATGCACCAGTACCTTGACAGTTCATGTTATAATCGTCTTCTGTTCGTAGAACTGTTCTAACAGTATTTGAAGACAACAGTGAGGTGATGAATATCAAAAAATTGTGTACGTTGGAAGTGTAAAGAATATGTTTTTGAAAGTATGGATTATGTGAAATTTTAAGGCAGTTTTACTTGAGCGTGTAGGTTGTCTTATGTTGGTATTCCTGCAGAATGAAATCGAAAACTACAATATTCCTTTTTAAGTTGGTTTTGAGGGGTTTGGGAAGTTTTTTTCCAACTCCTGACAGATCCTGTTTTTTGAGTCAAAACTGATTTTCTGGAACCTATTTAAGTGGTTTGATATGTGGAATACAGAACATAGATTGTTTCAGTTAAGTGTAATACTCTTACCCTTAGAATTGGTACTGGGAAGTTTTATATTTGTTTAGTGAGGATGTATCAAACTGTAACCCAATATGTAAAATAGTCCTTTTTTGCTATACAGGAAAGCCATATATAATCATCTAAAACCAGTCTCATCACAAAAAAAAAAAAATCAAGGAAGTATTTTTCCACAGTTCTGCATCCATCTTCAGCCATCCTGTAGATATTTTTAAATAAGAAATCAGTAGATAAGAACTGGTGTTGATTTTTTGTAGCACAAACAGAACAATTTCATTTTGGAAGAAGGTCATGAGTATTCTGACTGATGTTATCCAGGCTGACTTGAAAAGTTAGTGATTGTGGGATCTACACCAATAGTTGTTTAAAATATCTTCACGTCATCAGTATGTCCTCTTTCAGAAATCTTTCATTTCCACTTTTAGGGAGGTGTTGCTCATTGTTTTTGCAACATTGTCTTTGAGTGCCATCTTTGTGTCCTAACTGAAGCAGTTTGTGGGACCATGAAGAACCCACATCATTCAGATGACTTTTGGTATTTGCAGGTACTACAGAGCGGGTGTGTCTGATCCAGGGAACAGTCGAAGCACTAAATGCAGTTCATGGCTTCATTGCAGAGAAGATTCGAGAAATGCCTCAGAATGTGGCCAAGACAGAGCCTGTCAGCATCCTACAGCCTCAGACCACTGTTAATCCAGACCGCATCAAACAAGTGAGTTTTTGGTTGGGAATAGAGAGCCACAGCAGCTCCTTAGAAGTCTTAAAGCTTTAGTGCTGGAAGGGGGAACCATAACATGTTCTTTAAGAAAATGTTATTTTAGACTTTATTAACTTGCTGGTACTCTTTTTTTCCTTGTACTTACATGTTCCATGTTTCTCAGCAGTTCTTTTAGACAGTGTTTTATAAATTCCAATGCCATGCTCTAATGTGTTTTTTTCATAAACTTTTCTTTACTGTATAAGGTGATAATAGACCTCTAGGTCTTAGTTAAAGATTGCTGAATTTCAGTCTTAAATGGTGAACCCTATGTAAATCTTCAGTGTCACTAAAAATCACAGATTAAATGAATGTTCTCTATGTTTATGTATATAAATAAAAGAAAGAAGGTAGCTTATTTTTTAGACACTAAATTAGATAATTTAAAATCTTGCCTGTAAGAACTTGAAAACATAAGGATAATTTACTTGGGAAGTTTTTACAATTTCATTTTATGTTATTTTTGAGCATCTTTTTGCCGATTTTTTACTGGCTTCATTCAAAATCTTTGGGTCCTGCAAAAACTATTTGCAAGCTATTATTGCCTTAGTTCTTTATTTTTTGATTTTCCATGCAAATTTTAATTTTAAAAAATTTGCTCTGTAAGGAGAATGGGAAATATGCATCATACAGGATTTAAAGTTATTTTCCATTGTATTGAATAAGAAAAGAATGAAGAAAGAAATTAGTGAACGTTAGTGAAATTTTGTCTTGTCTCTCTATCCTGTAGAGGAAAGATTTTAGAGTCTCATTTATCCTCTGTGGGAAAAGATTGTTTTGTCCTTTTACACTAGTAAGGTACAACTTCTTATAATTTGATAACTGTATGCAATTATTTTACTTTGTATACAGTGGCATACACAGAATGCTGATATAAAGGTGTTTTTGAACAGGATGAGTTTGCAACAGACTGCTCTAGATGGATGAAACTGTGCATAAACCATTTGTATGATTTTTAATATTTACTACTATTTTTTTTCTGTATGCAATAATTTTGCATACAAATTACTCTGGATAATTTATAAGAAAATATGAAAAAATAAAGCCCCCAATTTTATAAGATTAGTTTCTCAATTATTAGACATGAACACAGTTATGCCTGAAAGAGAGAAAGATCTGAAATTGATCTATATTTTGAGTGGCTTTTCTTCTGATAAAATATTGGATTTTATGCCAATATTTCTTAATCTGGTGGGAAATGTGTATTCTCTATTACAATAAAAAGTGGGTTTCCTCTTTTGAAATGAAATTAAGTTAATTTTTTAGGTAAGTCAGTAAGATCCTGAAAAACTAGACTACAGAGCTATTTAGTGAAATGCCTAAATAATTACTCTCTTGTGTCTGAAGGTGATGTATCTTGTTGTCCACACTATTTCTTCAGAAAACCTATATCCAAAGTTGTTGAGGTTTTTCTTTTATTTTGGGGGCTTTTTTTTTTTTTTTTTGATTAGTTGGTTGGTTTGCTTTGGTTGTTTGTTTAGTTGTTGCTGTTTTTTTTCTTTTTTTAATTTTTATTCTTTTTTCTCTTATTTGAAAGTTTGGTTTGGGGTTTGCTGGTTTGAAATGTTAAGTTCAATTAAATTCTGGAGGGATGAGTTAGTGAATGCAGTCACTGCTAATGAAGTTAAGACAGACTAAAGTACAATGTATACTAGCTCTGCATCTTAAAATATAAATATATGACTTGTATACATACAGGTGCATAATATAACTTCAAATATTTGGGGATATGCATGTGCATATGTTAAACAATTTTAACCACAATGGATTGTTTAAATTCTCCTTTAATGAGGCAATATCTGTTAATGATAAATTAATACACTATAAATATTGACTCAATGTAAAATTGACTCAAATCTAAAATTCATTATTTTTACCAAGAGATGAAATTGTTAACTTAGTTCTTAGGTAGAATTTGGAGTGAATGAATCTGTCCTTCAGTGTCAGAGTATACTGTACCTTAATGAAAGATTTAAGACCTTGATTAAAAAATTTTAGAGAACAATATTTTATAACACGTTGCCATGATTTAGCTCTCCAGTGTTTTTATTTTCTTGAGAGCACAAATATGACAATTTTATTAAAATTATTACTAAAAATTTTAATAGTAGTAATTTTTATTTTTGTTAAAATAAACCTTATTATTTCTTCTTTTATGCAAAATTTTTCATGGTTCTTCTTGTCATAGAATGTTGCCCAAGAACACTGGCACACAAAGCATTATATTGCAGATTGAAGAAAATTTAAAGTTGATCTGAAATAAAAAAAATTACCTTCATTTAGGAGCTTTGAAAATGTTTCAGTCAAAAAGATGATGTAGTTTTCTCCCCATAATAAAGATACCAGTAGTTGAAGCCTTGCAAAGCTACTCACGGCTGTATGAGCATGAAGTTCTCATTTCTCTGTTGGAATTTCTCTCTTGGAATTTCTCTGTCTTGGGCTGCTTTATCAACATTCACCCTAGGGAAGGGAGCTGAGAAAGAAAATTTCTGGTTCTAGATTCAGTGAAGAAAGGCAGTAGGTAAAGCCTTTGCTGACTACTTGAACTTCAGCCCTTTCTGTCTTCTGGAAAGGCATGGGACATGGAGAGTCTACTCTGGCTTGGCATTTCTCCTTACTAATGGAAATCACTATCTGAACATTCTGTCCCTTTAACTTCAGCTTTTTCAGCTGCAGAAGATTTAAAAGCAAATCTATGTGCTTCCTTTTGAGCCTTCTCCAGCAGGTTTTTTTTGTCTCTCCTAATCCTTTGGCCTTATCAGTAGATACCAGGGAGTTCTCTCCTCCACGTAGGTTTGATAGATGTTTAGTTGACAAATGTTTGTATCTTTTATATCTACACAACATAGACAATCTCCATGGATGTCAGCCATCTGCTATTTCTATAAGCATCATTAAACAATAACCAACTGGTTCCTATGCCCTTTTTCTTTCCAGAAACTGCTATGAGCATTTAGTCTCCCTTTTCTCTCTTTATTAATTAGTATCATACATGCTTCCAAACCATATCATAACTCACAGGAACAAAAACATGTTTTCATAAGAGATCATGAGCCTGAGCTGTTTAGTCTTTGTAATCAGCATCCAATGCTTTAAATTTCACCTCTAAATTAATAGCAACTCTTACAAACAACGGAAAAGGCTCCTTAAATTGGTTTCATCACCTACTTCAGAAATTATTACAACTTTTTTGTAGGCTAGTTGAATTTTCCTTCCAGCTTTCAGTTGTAGCAGGTAGCAGATGTTGTAGCAGCCTGTCCAGGAAGCACATAGAAACAGAGATGGCTGTTGCTGAACTGTTCATTTTATGGAAGGAAAGAGAACCTATCCTAAAGATAACTGTGCTTCAAGCAGGAGTTTGCACTGTTTGGCCTTCTGAGATCCCTTCCTACCTGAACGATTCTTTGATTCTATGAAATGTTCAGGTCTTTTAAAACATAGAAAAGGATTTAGAATTTCCTCCTTGTAAATCTAGGGTAAAACTTCCATGTATAGAACTTCCAATTAAAGCTTTTATTAGAACCAGTTTCACTTCAGCTTTTTCAGTAGATAATTAATGTCTCATGAGTAAAATTTCTGTTTATTAATCATGGTCCCAGTTATTTTATTCAAAATCTACAAAAGTTATTGTCTGAACTCAGACTTGTCATTTCATTTTCCTCTATTGAAAACAACTGCTTTTACTCCAGAAATGTTGATCAGCAACAAAAAAGAAAACTTAATAATTTTTAAATGAAAGCTTTTTCTTTCAAATGCCTATATAGAACCTGAGTTTAAGAATACATAGCTGAAAAGATTGGCTTAAATGGAGGAGGGGGTTGTTGGTTTGAATTACAGTTTAGTTTAACTTAATAGTTCTTCAGACTATAAAGGCTCAGTAGATTTCATAGAATCATGGAATGGTTTTCGGTGGAAGGCAGATTAAAGATCATCTTGATCCAACCCCTGTGCCAGGAACACTAGACCAGGTTGCCTTATCCAGCCTGGCTTTGAACAGTTCCAAGAATGGATCATTCACAGATTCTTTGGTCAACCTCTTCTAGTGCCTCACCACCATCACAGTGAGGCTTCCCCCTAATGTCTAACCTAGATCTACCTGTTCCAGTTCAAAACACCTCATCCCTTGTCCAGTCACTACTTGACCTGATAAAAAGTCTGTCCCAATCTTTCCTATGGGCCCCTTTTAAGTGCTGAAAGTCTGCTCTAAGGTCTCCAAGAAGCTTTTCTGTCTCTAAAATAAACAATGCCAATTCTCTTAGCCTGTCTTCATCAGAGAGGTGCTCCAGCCACCAATCATCTTTGTGGTCCTATTCTGGATCTTCTCCAGCAGGTCCATGTCTCTCCTGTCCTGAGAGCCCCAGAGGTGGATGCAGCACTGCAGGTGGAGTCTCACTAGGCCAGAGGGACAGAACCACTTCTCATCCTCCTGGACACACTTCTGGCACAGCCTGGGGTGCAGTTTTCTTTCTGGCCTGCATGTGCACATTGCTGGATTGTATTCAGTTCTTAATCCACAATACGCTCAGATTCTTCTTTCCTTAAGAAACTTTAGTTGGTTCCTTAATATGCCTATCCCTTCTGAGAAGCCTTTCTTTTCTGTCACCTAGATGAATCTTGCTAAACTGTAGAATATGAGAAAATTAAAGCTTTCATTTAAACAAGCAAAAAAAAAAGTAGCTTCATAGATCACAATGTATTTTCATCTAGTTAAAAACTTCTCATAAACTTTTTTCACTTGTGAACAGAGGTGAGAAATCACACCAGTTATCATTCTGCAATGTATAGTAAGATATGCAGGGGTCTTCACAAGTTACAAGAACAAAAAAAGCTATTTAGTTCTGTAAGTTGAATCCAGTGGCAAAAGTTCAGTATTCCATAAAAATATGTATACTTTATCCTGTCCCTCCTGTCCTTAATTCTGCTGGCAGATCACTAGTTTTATTTTCTGTTTCATTTCAGCAGTGTTAAATATAGTCTCAATATTTATGCAAAACTTTGTCTATGAATGTAGTCAACTTTGTAGCTGTTTATTAACTTTCTGTGATTCAAAAGTGGAATGAGAATAGAATATTTTGTTGAGGGATGAACAGCAACATTCAACGTCACATAAATTTTCAGTAGTATTTTGGTTCTTCAGAAAATTCTAAAGTTCTCTTGTACTCTCTGATGGCTTTGCAGTTTTGATGTATCTTTCTGTATCCCAAAGTATCCCACCAGGAAGAGGTAACCTTCTCTTCTAGAATGAATCTTAAAGACATCTCTTATAAGATTTCTCATGGCTGTGCCTAGCTACAAACTACAGTTTATGTTATTTCTATGTAACAGCACCAGATCTTGCAGTAGATCTGTGACAAGTTTTGAGGAAAGAGGAGGTCCTGATTCTTTTTTACTGTAATAATCCCTTTTACTGTATTTGTAATTCTAAATTGTTCCTTTCATCCAGAGTTGCTCTGGTGTTCCAAATGGCACCTGGTGGTTTGCTTCAAGCTTCTTATCCTATCTTGTCTTTGACAAAACATGAGATAATCTTTCCTCACGATTGTACTTAACCATACCTTTTTTCCTTTCTCAAAGTCAGGCTCTCAAGAGTTCATAAATACAAATGAGTTACCTCTTAGTCTTTTTGTATTTCCCTATGCTCTATCTCTTCCACTCAAAAGCAAAACTAAATGCAAAGATACTGAAATATAATAAAAATTCATTTTATTTGTTCTTTACAGAAATGGAAAGGTAGAAAGAAAAAATAGATCACTGAAGCCATCAAAGTAGCCTTTTTACAGTCTGAATTGTAAGCAAATATTAATCCTTGATTATTTCTTTATCCAAATTCTATTTTTTGAAATGGGTTATATATTTATATAGTCATGTCCAAAATAAGAATCTTTTGCCAGAGTTATAGATTAAAGGAGATCACAGCAGATGTGAAGAAGACTCTCTGGCTAGCAGAGCAGGAGTCTGTTAAGAAAGGCATATCTCTGATAGTGTTGAAAGTCTAGTAAGTCAATCTTTAGATTGTTCAGAACAGTGGGGCCTTACAGTTCTCTCTGTTTCTCATTTTAACTACAGTAGGTATTAAACTGTTTAATAAAAGTTTTTTTCAAAGATAACACCTTTTCTTAAAGTGCATTAAAATATTGACTTAAGCAAATTAGTTTTATCGCACTAATTTCAGGGATTAAAAGCACCAGTATTAATATATGCAGGACTGAAACTCATTATTAGGTTAGTCTTAATAGTTATTTATTGCAGGTAATGTTATTACCAAGATCTCCTTTGTTTGGCAAGCTCTGTAGTGAGAAATTAGAAAGTGGTAAGCTGTGAATACAGCCTCATCTTCACAGTTAAATGATGTTTTTACTATGCTTTCATGTCTGTAATCCTGTTTCAAATAATATTTAATTTTCTGCCTTTTCTTTTTAGTCCTAAATATACAAATATACTAGTAAGTACTGAGAATTAAGTTCATTGTCTCAGTACAGTTTTATTATTTATTACCCATGATGTAATATTGAAATTTCTTTAGTGTAAATATGTATATAAGGGTGTCATTGTAATCAAAAGAGGACTCAGGCACCTTTTGAAACACCCTGCAGATGGACTCTATGTAATCTCTATCCCCATGGTATAACTATATCTTCACTCTGTTAATTAAAAAATATCAAGAATGGAAGTGGATGATGTGACCATATTTCTGCACATCCTTTAGCATGTTGTGATCCCTGAGAGAAGCCCCTCACAGTATAGTCAGTGTTTGAGCACAAAAAAGTGGTAGTATTTTCTTGGCCTTTCAGAAGATGCTACAACTCAAATATGACTAAAACAGAATTTTATTTCTAAAATTAGGCTCCTTTTTAAATGCTTAAAATCTGTTTACTCAAATATGTGTTCTAGAAGGGTAAGGTTGGAACAAACAACGCACTCTAACCTGTGACTCATTAATTGTCTCATAAGTAATAGGAAAGTTAATAGTTTTTAAGAAAACAGAGAAGTTTAATTTCATCATGGCTTAGATTATACTATTCAAGAAACACCTTAAAAAACACTCTGCAGGTTTTAAAAATGGTGTGTGGCAGAAATTCTAACTTTTGTCAGTAGTCAACCTGCAATTTCAAGAAATCTTCAATTACTATATGGAAGTAGCAGACTCAAAAATTGAAACTTGTAATGTAAATTCATCTTACAATTTCTAACCTCTTTATGCATCTCATTGTCAGAAACCTAACTACTAAATTTGAGCGTTTGCCTAATGCAAAAGATTTGCCAATTTAAAAGCAAAACCCCAAAACGTTCTATGCTGCATAATAAGTCAGAATATTGAGTTCTATCGAACTTTCTTTAAGAAGCAATTTTGCTGAAAAGTGTTTGCAAAGGAATTGAGACTGTATAATACTAATCAGCCAGTGAAAATTCAATACAAACTCCAAATGCCTGTTTCTGGTGGTTTTTTTTTATGTTTGAAAAATCACTTTTTGTTATCTTGATATGAGAGAAATAAATAGCTGTATCTTCAGAATTATATGGAAGCATGAAAAGAGATTAATTCTTACAAAACACTGGCATTTATTTTATATATATGTATGTGTGTGTGTGTGTATATACATATATATATATATGAAAAACTAAAAGTAGTTATGTCAGTAAACAGTGTAAGAGAGATCAAGCTTCAAATGCAAACAACCTGGTATACAAAGGAAAAAAGCACCAAAAACACAAGACAAAAGCCAATTATTTTCAGTATTTAGCAATTTATTTTGGAGTAAAAGGTGTTTTTCATAGTTTATTCTTATTCATTAATACAGTCTTTGCTTTTTAATTTATTAACCTCTTTTTTTTTCCATTGTATTTTAAACAGGCTTTTGCTAAAATAAATAATGAAATGCCTCTGCTTAGTAGATGTTATAGTTCAACAGTCACCTGAAATTATTATTGTCACTCCTTTTTTCATCACGGCCATATATTTCTGTGCTTTAGAAAGATTGATATAAATTGAAATCTGAGATGCTTCCAGTTTCTTATATCAGCTGTGGTATCAGTGATTGTCATTATCCAGTGTTGAAGTATTCTACATATTTCCCTGTAAATCCACTAGTTAAGTTTGATAATGACTGTAAAGAACAAACTATTTTTCATTTTAATAAGCAACCTAGCATACCAAAACAACATACAGTACCATATGTGCTAGTTAGCAGTGGTGTTGATAACACAAACTATCAGTTTTCAGAAATATTTTAGTCAGAATATATTAGCAGGGTTTTTTTCTTTCTTTCCTTTTGGGGATTTCAGGATGGAAGTTTAATACTTAGCTATAATAAAGAAAACCTATTGGAACAATAAACAATTCTCCATTCTTTTTGGTTGGGATTTTGTTTTGTTTTGTTTTGGATTGTTTTTTTGTATTTTTTCCTGTTTAGCCTTAAATGATAAAAATCAGTTCATTGCAATTTCAGACTTTGGTAAGAGAAATACTGCATCATCTCACTAAAATCAGAAGTATAATTCTATATCTGAACAAGATTAGCCATGTACTATTGTGGAATCAGACACATCTTTTCCAAAATAATTCTAGCCCCTCACAAATGGACCCCTCATGATGGTCCCATGTTTGGAACATAAAGACATGGGAGAATCCTTTATAATTGCCTTGATTTTTACAATGTCTGGTGTCTGCTGACCAATAGCAGTTTGACAAGCTGCATATTTTTATAAGGTCCTACACATGATAGTATTTTCTACATAACCATCATGAAAGAGTCACAGTTGATGCTTAAACTGTTGTTATTTGTTTTTATTGTTTTACAATGAGTAACAAGTTGGAAGCACAAAATAGGGATCTGTTTCTTAAGGTTTTATTTTTCCTGTTTTGACTGCCTGTTTATGTACAAACTCTGAAAAATGGATCTTCATACTGTTTAACATACATCTAAAATATTTGTGTGTGCATATGTAATAGCCCATATTTTGCTAATACACAACTTTATGCATTCACAGTGTCCCAGCTTTCTCATATGCATTAAGAGTTTTAGTGCAAAAGTATGTATACCTATTTTATGAGGGACTTTCAATGATTGTAAGTAACAGAACTGCTGAAAGTGTGAAATTTTGCTTTATTTCTAAATAGTTTTGGTTAGTAACTATATGAGCATATGATAAATTCCACTGTATAGCACTTTAACGCTTATTCCTTGACATAATAATAGTGTAATTTTTGATATAATATTTATATATTGCAAAGATGTCACAAACATGCTTTGAATAAGTATTGTATGTTATGTTTTGAAAATTGGAATTTTTCTTTTTTACTACATTTATAAAAAGAATAGAAGAGTTTTTCTGTCACGATCTAATACTTTTAAAGGAGAAATGTGTATATAAAATTTTTAAACAGAGCAGTGCTTTTTTAATATGTTCAAGAATTAATGTTAAGCATATGTACATTATTTAGAAAAGATGATCAATAAATATGACTCTTAATTCTTTTTTGTGTTTATTTTGAACACAGAATTATAATAAGCTATTGACCTTTGCTCAACTAAATGAACGTTTTTAACACTAATCATAAGTATTTTGTAGTTATTTGTTATGAAAGTATTAGTTGCATGTTCATCCATCATGAGATTGATGCTTACATTTTTTCACCTGCTTCTAGATTAAAAAAGATCAATGAATATTTTAGCAGTTAGAATATTGCCAGACACTCGGTAGCTTCAGCGTAACTGTTGTAAGGTATGGAACACAGTTTGCTGGCTATAAGTCCTTACTGTAGAATGGTGCTTTATAAAGTGACAGAGTAAATGTCTCTTAACTTCTTTCAGACATTGGCCCTGTTTGTTCATAGACTGATAACTGTTTGTAGCGTGCTCATTGAACTTGCTGGAATTTTTATTTACTTATAGTCTTCATTTTCCCCAAGAGGAGGAGAGAGGAAAGAATATATTCCTCATGTGGTCAGCATATTTTTGAGTATTTATGTGAGTTCACCATCTTGATTTCAAGTCATGAATTTGTTTTTACATGCATAAGCATGCATATTTACATGCATTATTTATCCAATTGACTTTAAATTCCATTAAGTTCCAATGAGTAGGAGAAAGATTTTTGTCTTAGGCATTTTTTATTTCTTTTAATTTTCTAGTTATGTTATTTTGTTGGTTTATTTATTTTTTTAACTGTTCAGTCTAAGGCTTGTAAAGGTTGATTTGCTCCTGAACTGCTTTGTTCCCAGACATTGCCATCTTCCCCAACTACCACCAAGTCCTCTCCATCTGATCCCATGACCACCTCCAGAGCCAATCAGGTACAGTATCATCCTACCATCTACACCATACTTTTCACGGGTGACAGC
>WBNO01004649.1:0-24914 GCA_013400575.1 Peucedramus taeniatus | reverse complement strand
CTTGGGAATATCTCCTGGAGCACCTTATCCATGAGGAATGGTCACCTGTGGATTGAATCACAGCCCAATCCATCAACAATACTCTCCTGGGAAGCAGGAGAAGGATCTGTTAAGAAGATTCTCCTTCACAAATATTTCTAACAACCCAACAACTCCTTTTTGATGAACCACTTCGGGTTTCATTTTTGGCAGCTCTGCTGTGAAACCTCCCTCCCCTCCCTCCCTGCTCTGTGTTTTCCCTGTCACTTCTGGCAGAAAGTCAATAAACTTCCAATAAGAGAAATCTCGGAAGAGTTTCCCTGGACTTTATTAGGTTGACAACACACAAAAAAAAAAAAATTACAGGTTATATTTAAAGCTCGCTGCATCCATGTAGGAAACTCATGGATATTCCCAGGAGAGGGATTTAACGTGGAGATTGGGAGTGTTCAAAGGTGCTCTGGGCCATCCTCCTGACCCAAGGCAGGCTTGGATCACTCCCAGAAGGAGCTTCCTTAAGGAAATCTTGGAAAAGCAGAATTTGGAGAGTCCCCTCAGTGCAGGCCTGGAACAGAGCAGGATAAAAGTGAAATGAAACCTTCTGGTGAGCCCAGTCCTGCCTGGATACCTGTGGGAGAAACACAAACACTAAAATTGCAACTCATTCTTCAAGGAGTCCCATAAAACCTGTGGAAACTCCAAGGAAATTTGGATGGGGCTGGGAGCACCCTGGGATAGTGGGAGGTGTCCCTGCCCATGGAAAATGTGGGAATGAGATGGGCTTTAAGGTCCCTTCCAACCCAAACCCTTCTGGGATTCTAATGACAGCCAGAGATATGAAAATTTATTAAAATTCCTAAATTCAAGTGAGACAGGATGAATTATCAGGGATGGGTTTGCTTTTGGGGTGGTGTGAAGCAGAACCTCACAGGGCCTCGTGGTCCTTTCTGATTTCCAGCATTGATTGGTGCCTGGGGCTTCAAGGCTGTCTCTGTTAGAGGCAAAAAGTTGAGTTTTTCTCTATTTCTGGAGCTCTGTGCCAGCATTTTGGCTGTTAATGGGCACCAGGGTGGTGCTGCACCACCCTGGGGGAGTGTTTGAATCCACCGTCAGAACCCAGGGATTTTCTGGAAAATAAATGCACAATTCCTGCAGCCTTTGCAGAATATTGTCAGAGTCTTGATGCTGGGAAATCATCAAATCCTGAGGGACCTTAAATCCCATTCAGTGCCACCCCTGCAGGGACACCTTCCCCTATCCCAGGGTGCTCCAGCCTGGCCTTGGACACTTCCAGGGATTGGGATTCCACAGCTTCTCTGGGCACCCTGGGCCAGGTTTTGGGTTCTCCTGGTGCTGACCAGGACCTTCATCTGGGCAGCCCATGCAGGTTAGAGCATCCCAGGAACCCCATGGGGGTGCTCAGGAAAAGTGTTGACACATTTAAAATTTGTCTAAGTTGGACACATTTTAAAGATATTTATATGCACTAAAATAAAATATATTTTTTTAAACCTTAATTCCCCTCCAAGAGCAAAATGCTTTGAATATCCTTATTCCTTATTCCTTATATTCCTTATTCTCACCAAAACTCTCAGTAGGTTTTTAACCTACCCCAAATTTATTTTGGCGTGGAACAAAAAAAACCCTTCAGTGTAGAAATCTTTGCTTTCACTAGGAAATTCATCCCCTGAGCGGGGAAGTCTGACTGAGAATCCTTTTGTGTGAAGCCCAGGACTTTCTGATCCTCCTGGTGTTGGTGACTTGGCAACTCTTAAATCATGAAAGATTTACACGAGGGCTGCAGAGCCGCCGATGTTTTCTGACATGTTCATTCACACTAAATCAGACTCTTCCTTTTTAGAGTTTCCTTTCCAGACAGTTATGCAAATGCAGAAAGACAGGGATGGATTTAAAATGATTTTCAGCACTGGAGGATTAGCAGGAAGTGACAGACTGCCGCGGAAAACTGCTCCGGTGGAATTCCAGCCCGGGGAGGGGTGGGATGGGCAGCAGTGAGTTGAGAAAGGAGCAGATTAAAGGGTTTAGTTTTATCTTCACTGCTGAAATGTTGATGTGCTTGGGGTGCTGGGTCTGCTTTGCAAGGTGGCTGTGACAAAGTTAGAATTTAAAGGGATTTTATAGGAATGTAGTGCAGGCTGTTCCCAGTGTGTAACTTCTCATCCTGAGGCAGGAAGCTTTTCCCTTGGTTTTGTGCAGGGACAGGACCCTGCAAAGTCTCTAAAGTGATAATTATCTTAATTATCTCTTGTTTGTGTGGTTGGGTTTGTCCATCTGGATATGGAAGGATGAACCAACTTGGAGGCTGAGCGGGGCTTGGAGAGTGGAAGGTGTGGGGTGGGAATGGGACGGGATTTTGGCTGCACTGTCCAACATTCCATGGTCCAGATGAGGAGCTGAGGTCAGTCTGGATGGGAGATTTCTGGACACTTTTATGCAGCCCCTGCTGATGATTGTGGTGCCAGCTCTGTCTCCTGGGCCAAATTTCCCACCCCTGTCTTAGGTTGGAAATGGGGGTGTGTGCTCTATCTCCATCTGTCAGAGCTGGGTCAGTTCTCTGCTGTTCATGGGGCAGTTTTTTCTTTATCTCTCCCACAGCCNAGCCACCATGGAATGGGACTGTGCCACACCCTGACCCACAGGGGCTCAGCTCCTCTTCTCACTCTGGCTGTGGTTTGTTTTCTTTTTTGTACTATTGTATTTGTATTTTTAATTTTCCTAATAAAGAATTGTTATTCCTATTCCCATATTTTTGCCTGAGAGCCCCTTAATTTCCAAATTATAACAATTTTTATGGAGGGGGTTTGCATTTTCCATTTCAGGGGAGGCTCCTGCCTTCCTTAGCAGACACCTGGCTTTTCAAACCAACACAACCCCAAATCCTGGCTTTGGAGCTCTGGAGAGCTGCGATTGCTTGGGCTCATCCTATAGCACTTGGGAATCCTTTCCACATCAGTGGTGATTAACCAACCCTTCCCAGGAGCTGCTGAAGCGAAAAATGCTGCGATTACCGAGCTGATATCCTGGGATTGCTCCTGCAAATCAAATGGGGCCATTTTCCTTGGGCTGATTAGACCAGATGTGCAGGACATGTTTAATAAACTGCACAACAATTGGGATGATTTGACAGGAAACCTGTGGAGAATGGATTAAGAATTGAGAACTCCAGGAAATGGAGTCTTTGAAAGTGTTGTATTCTGGCAGGGGGACTGATTCCTGCTGTCCCTGTGCTCCAGAAGAAACCTGGCAGATCCCAGTGACCTCCAGAAGAATAAACCCAAATCCACTGCTTGGACACTGCAAATTTCTTGGATTTGTGCAAGGATGGAAATGGTGCTGGTGGGATGAGGGGTGTGGGGCTGCAGAGGGCACTGGGGTGGTCAGGGGAGGTGCTCAGCATGGTCAGGTGGATTGAAAAACCTTCTTAATTAATGTACTGGTGCTAATTAAAGCCATCATTGCATCTACTGCAAATTAAATCAGTCGGGTTGGGTGTGGGAATGGGTGAGGAAAGGTTCTGCTGTGGGGCAGGAGGTCTTTACTCCTCTCCTCCGAACTGGTCCTGCTCCCGTTTATCCCTTCCAGACTGGTTCCAAACATTCCTATCGATGCTGGTTGTGCCTTTGCCCATTATTAAACTTTGATTTTCCGAAGGGAAGCAGCCCAAGCAGGGCAGGAATTCCAAGAAACGCTGCCACAAAGCCAAGAGCAGGACTGGCCAACTCAGCCACATCAGGGAGGGGGATTAAAGAAGTTCAATTCCATGGAAGCTCATTAGGAGGGACAGTTAAGTGAGGAGCAGGATCCTGATCTAATAATCTCCAAATAAAAATGAGCGCTGACATTGGGGTGATTTGAGCAGAGGCTGTGGGTCAGGCCCTGAAAAATTAATTTATTTCAGAGTTGGCATGCAGAAATTAAGTGAAGGATATTTAAAACCTTTGAACTAGAAAAGTCTGGCTTTTCCCTGTATGGGAAAATCCCACTTTTCTGTGATCTGTATGAGCCTCCCAGGCTGGTGCAAGTTTCTTCCCGCCACGACCTCCCTGAGGAATTGTTCTCCTTTCCCTGGGTTATCTTCAGATCTTATCAGGATTGGATGTTTAAATCACCACAACACTTAAAATATAAAGAAATTCTTGTTTAGCACCAGTGGCCAGCCAGGATTTTCCTGGAGAATCCCTCCTGAGGTCTGGGAAGCTGCAGGAGGCTGGGCTGAGTTCAAGGAGCTTCTAATTCTCTGTCCACGAGGCTGCATTTCATTTCTAGCCTTCAAAAAGAGGCAGAGCACCACAAGCTCCTGGTTTTGAATAAAAAAAACGGCATCAGGCTCTGAGTTTTTGCAAGTATTTTTGTGTTATCCATGTAGGAAGAGCTGCAGGCAATTCCAGAGGAGATGAGATGGGTTCTGTGCTTTTCCAGAACTGTTATTCCCAGGATTTCTGCTTTCTTTGCTAAAAAACTTCCTAATTTTTTATTTCCCTATTATTTTTCCAGCCTGAATGCTACTCTTCCTTTCCAAGCAAGGATTTTGCCAGGGATGTTTTTGCCTCACTTTTTCTGTCTTCACACTGACTTTGCAATATAAAACTGGCTTTTCAATATAGCAGGAGTTCAGCCACACCCCTTTAGAAAATTCCCCCTCTTTCCCAAAATCTTGTTTCCCTCAGTGATCCAAAGCAGGGTCCAGGGAACAAGAAAGAAAGAAAGAGGAGCAACCTCAAAATATTATTCCCAGGCTCCAGGACTTTGCTAATTGGGCATTTCCTGACCAAAGATTGGTGTCTAAGTAATTTTTTAGCAGGAAATTTTCATCTTTCCTGCAGGGAATGAGGAGTTGCCATGGATTTGGTTCACCTGGTGCTCTGGGAATAAACACAGAGCAGAAAGTTTCCCTGCTCAGGAGGGGATCCCACTTCTAAAATGATCCCAAATTCATTTCCCAGGAAGGTAAAAGACCACAAAACCCCATGGATGCATTTGCAATGCTCTGAGCTGAAGGATTTGAGAAACACTTTGGGAGGTTTATGGGTTGTTTTAATGACCAAAGTATTTGTCTGTGCTATTTCTCATGCAGAGGAGAAAATGAGCCATAAAACCAACTTGATTTTAGTTCATGATCTGTTTGATTTCCAGACGTTATCCATGTTCAGTTGCCCTTCTGGGAATTCCCGGAGTTAAAACACAAATGATTTCTTCGGAAGTCAAGAAGAGTTTCAGGGGATTTTTTGGTAGAACTGCTCACATCCCCTCTCACTCGCTGGATTTTGGAGGAAATTTTGATTTTTTCACAGAGTAAGGCCAAGGTGGATGGGGCTTGGAGCAACCTGGGATAGTGGAAGGTGCCCAGAGGGTTGGAATGAGGGCTTTGAGGTCTTTCTAACCCGATCCATTCTGGGATTCTGGAATTCAATATAGCTTGGGAAGGGACAACTTCCTGAACTATAAGGTGAAAATTAATGAAATTAAGAGTTGGGGGCAATTCCTTTGAATTTGAGAAGTTCAGGAGTTGTCTCCTTGCAGGGCTCTCCCAAATCCTCTGGGAGAGCCTGTCCAAGGCTGGTCCTCATAATCTAAACCCAAGGCAGGTCCTATCCATGATCCACAGGGAGGGAATATGGAATTCTTCCCATGCCTGTACAACCCAAGGAAGTCATTTTAGGGCTGTTTTATGGTGACTTCAAGGAACTCCCCGCGTTCCTCACCCTGCACATCACAATTAAAGCTTTAATTACCCCCAGTCCAACTCTGCAGGGCTAAGAGGGTCTTAAAATTAATAAATGTAAAACATCTCCCTCTTTTTTTATGGATCCACAGAGCTTGGCCATGGGCAAGTCACTTAACCTCCCTGCCTCATTCTTGTCATCTGTAAAATCCATAAAATCCATAAAATCCGACTAATCATCGCATCCGAGGAATATTGGGGGAATTAATGTGCTTTGAAGGTGAGAAGTGAGCTATGAATAGTGAGCAGAGCGGAGGAGAAAGTTAAAAAAAAAGAAAATAAAACCTTCCCCAAACAAAAAATGGTTTGATCTCTGCTAATGGAAGTGCTGGCATGGTGTTATGGAAATTTAGGATAGGGAAAAGGTTTTTAGGGAGTCATTTATTAATTTGTGTTTTCCTTGAGTTTCTACTGGTGTTTTATGCTACCAGCACCTCTTTGGAAGGGTTGGACCCTGTGTTTGAAGAGGTTTTTTTGAAGATGAGGTTTAGGTAGAATATTGGGGTAAATTTCTTTGTGGAAAGGATTGTCCAGACCTGGCACTGGTGTCCCTGTCCCTGGAGGGATTTAAAATCCACGTGGATGTAGCACTTTAGGACAGGGGTCGGTGGTGGCCTTGGGAGTGCTGGGAATGGTTGCACTCCAGGATATTGGAGAGCTTTTCCTCAAAAAATCCATAATTCCTGCACCTCTCCATCCCTGATTTCCCAGCTGTGTCATTAAAACCCCACAGTGACAAAAATTCAAAATTTTTTGGAATTTCTGCAGCAGTTTTTAGGAATTTCTGCAGCAGTCCCCAAAGAGCTTTAACCATTCCCAGTTTTTGTTATGTGATGCTGTCCAGACCAAGGATCACAGATATTGAGTTTTGAAATATATTTTGATTATTGATTTTGATGTTAATTTCTGATTTTGAGGCCTACAAGGTCATTAAATAGGCAGGGAACTGATGGAAGTACAAAATTTTGGGAGAAGCTGCCTGGAAGTGTTAAAAAAATGAATAGATGTGGCACTTCAAGATATATTTTAATGGGCATGGGGGTGTTGATCAAAGGTTGGATTTGATCTTGGAGATCTTGGCAATCTTTTTGTTTTGACCTTGGAGATCTTTTCCAACCTTAATGATTCCATAATTCCATGCTTGACGAGAAAGCTTGTTTTTTTTCTTTAAAAAAAAGCTGAATTATCTGCCTGTTTTCCATTTTCCAAATGTTCTTTGTGAGGAAATAAGGGAAGGACCAAAATTCCTGCACCATCAGGTTTCCTGCCCGTGCCATTCCCAGTCATGGGCAGCGCGTTGAGTCTTCGGAGAAGAGAATTTCCGTGTCTTCCTGCGGAATTCCCATGGAAACACGGTGCAGTTAGGGGGAGAACATGGATCAAATACCTCTGGAAGAACGGGAAAAGGGTGACTCACGCTCAGATCCTCTCCCACAACTCATTTCCAGCCCTGTCTTTGGTAGTGACGTCAAAAATCTGAATCATTTCTGCCTTAAAAAAGCCAAATTTGGGAGCTGCCGGCGCTGCCTTTCCAGCTGTGTCACAGTGAGTCACCATCCCCGGGCTGTCACTGGCATCCCGCAGGAATTATATCCACAGTTCCCACTCTTGGCTTGGATTGGACAATTCATGATCAAAAAGCACTTCAGAGAGTCATGGTTTGGGTTGAAATGGACCTAAAAGATCATCTCAATTCCATCCTTGCCACGCTCAGGGACAACTTCCATGATCCCAGTTTTCTCCAAGCTCCATCCAGCCAGTCCTTGGATACTTCCAGGGATCCAGGGACACTTGCCTGGGTCTGTGAGTGAGGAAAAATTCAAATCCAGTTACTACTGGTATTTAATATATTTTTTAATGGTGTTCAAACATTACTGTGCCCTTAGCAGTGATTTCCACTTCTATCCCACTTTTTTTTTTTTTCCTTTGGAAAATGATTGGAGCTTTGGAAGCCTGGAAAAAACTCTCCACGTTCATGTGTGGCAGCACAATGCCCTTGTTCAGGGGATTCTCTGAGGCACGAAGAAAGGTTGGGATTTTCAGAGGTCCTGAACCTCCCAGACCCCATGTGGGCTCTCAATCAGATCCAAATATTTAGGGCACACCCAGAATTCCTGGGAGAGCTGGGAAGAGAAATCCAGGAGTCCTAACCAGGATGTTAAAGCTGGACCCGCGTTTCTTCTCACTACCTGTTGGGAAATCTCCTTCAGATGAACAAAACTGAAGCCTCAGCAAAGTTCCAGTTCCGAACTGGGATGATTTCCTGGAGGTCACAGGATTGATGATTGATGATTTCCTGGAGTTCGGAAGAGTTTGGTAGACTTGACCTCTGCACTGGAAGGGATGTGGCAAACACATTCCCATGGTTTTCCCACAGAATGTTCCATCTTTTTGGTGCTAAATCAGGAAATAACCCAGTTTTGAGCAGTAAGGCAGCACCAGGCTGGGGTTTGGATGCCGCAATGAGCAGATGCTCCTCATGGAATGTCAGCCCATCCCCACTGGAAACTGGGACATTTTCTGCTCCATTATGGTAAATTTTGGGATAGGGAACTGGACTGACAATGATCTGCTCTGAGCATCTGCTGGAGCTGGAAAATTGCTGATGGTGGGAATGTTCCACCTCCTTCTGCAAGGTCAAGGGCTGGGAAGAATTCTCCCAGCTGCTGTATTGGGAAAGGCAGAGCTGTTTGTGGGTGTTTTCCACGAACACTCAATTTCCCAATGGGATGATGCTGTGTGGAGATTCCAGGCAGCAGCAGGAATTGTTGGACAGTGGGATCTGGGATGCACCAAGATGAGAAGTTGGAGAGGAGCTGCACTGGGAACATCTCATCTCAATTTCCTTGCATGGCTTGTGGAATCCAGGAAGGATTTTGTGTATTGGGCATGGAAAACTCGTTTCCATGGTCCATAAATTCCAGGATTCTCCCTGGAATCCTGGACCTGAAGGATGTGCTTGGCTTGGGAGGTCCCAGAAGTGATGGACATGGAGCATAGCTTCTCCTTGGGGTTTTGGAATAAGTGGGAAGCCAGACAAGGTCTTTGGAAGCACCACTGGCAGCAGGTGGGATCCAGCCATGATCCTCCTGAGCAGCCTTTGGGATTGGTGTCCATGCAAACCCCGGGGGTTTTCCACTCTTTGCCATTTGGCCTCAGGTTGCACCCTGGCAAGTTCAGGTTGGATATTTCAAAAAATTCTTTGCTCAGAGGGAAGAATTGGAACAAACTCCTCAGGGAAATGATGGAGTCACTATCCCTGGAAGTGTTCAGAAGTGATTTTTTTTTTTTTTTTGGTTGTGGGATGGTGTCCAAAGCAAGTATCAAAAATTTGGAGTTTTTAAGCAGATTTTGATTTTAAATTCCAGAAGGTCATTAAATACACAGGGAAGATAAAAAAAAAAAAAAAAAAAAAAAAGTAAATGAAAACGAAAGTAAATTAAAATCAAAGCAAAAAAAATTGTGAAAAGCTGCTGTCCTACCTGGAAATGTTCAAAAAATGCATGGATGAGATACTTCATGCTATGGTTAAATGGCTGTGAGGGGGGTTCAAATGTTGGACTTGGTGATCTTGGAGGTCTTTTCCATCCTTAATGATTCCATGATGGTAGAGAAGATGGAAATGGAACCAGCATTCCATTTTCTCTTTTCCAAATGTTCCCTGGGAAGAAACAAAGGGAGAAATTCCTGTGCCATCAAAAGGTGCAAAATCCTGGTAATGTTTTGCCTGGTTTGGCAATCCTTGGTGAGATTCCTTGGAGTCATCTCATCCCAGTTCCCTGCTCCAGCAGGACCATCCCAGAGCTTGGGGAACAGGATTATGTCCAGGTGGTTCTGGAATATTCCAGGGAGGAGAGTCCACCTCTCTCTGGGCTCTGTTCCACCTCAGTCCCTGCTCAGGGCAGAATTCCTGCCTGTGGGAATTCCTGGGATCAGCCCCTGCCCGTTCTTCTGGTGCATTTCTATCCCTGCAGACAGGGATAGAGAGAAATTATTTGTGATTTTGGAAGTGCCACAGTTAAGAGGGATTAAGGAATCATCAAGGAATCATCAAGGAAAGGCTTTGGAATTGGAGGGAAGCCTTGCAGAGCCCTCAACCCTTCATATCCCAAGCGATCCATTGTTTTCTTGACAATGCCAGGGCCAAAAAGGGATAAATCAGAGGGAAATTATCTGTTAAATCAGATAAAAAGGGATAAATCAGAGAGAAATTGTGAGGAGAGAGAATTCCCAGCATCTGGAATTAGCAAAGCATGGCAGAAAGGAAAAGAAATGAGGAATGTGAATTAAAGCTCGGGATTGAGGAAGGATTTGGATGATATCAAAAGATAAGGTCCCCTATTAGCTGATAAATAACCTTTGTGTTCATCACCTCTGGGAGCCAGGTTTGGATTTTAGGATAATTCAATCTTTTCTTGGGGCATTTACTGAGGAAAAAGCCCTGAAAGTTATAATAAATAAATAAATTATAATAATTATAATAAATTGTTATAATTAAACCTGAGGATGAATCGAGGGTTTTTAGACAGAAATCTGTTAATTTGTGCCCAACTGTAACACGTTGTTAGCATGGGATCTGCTAATTTATATCAATTTATTTCCCATAAATTTATAATTTATGGGAATATTGCCCATTATGGACATTTCCTTCGGAATGAAACAAACAATCTTGATAATAACAGAGCAAGGAGGAGGTTTTGATATCCATGGATGTGACTGAACTCTTAATGAAGACAACTTGAGTTAATTTAAAAGATGCCAGAGCTGCTTTTAATGAAAGGATGAAAGGGAAAAAAACAAGAGGAAAGGATGAAAAGGTGGGAAAATGAAAGAAAAGGGAGAAAAAAGAATGAGAAAAGAGCAAAAAGGAGAAAAAAGGAGAAAGAAGCAGAACAAAAAGAGAAAGAAGAGGTGAAAAGGGAGAAAAAAAGAAAGGAGGAAAAATAAAAAAAAAAAAGGAGAAAAGGGAAAAAGGAGAAAAAAGGAAGAAATGGAGAAAAAATGAGGGGAAAAAGGAGAAAAAAGGAGAGGAGGAGTAGAGGAGAAAAAAGAGGAAAAAAGGAGAGAGGGAGAAGAAAAGGAGAAAAAAGAGAAAAGGAGAAAGAATAGGAGAAGAAAAGAAGAAAACAAGAAAAAAAAGAATAAAACAAGGGGAAGAAGGAGGGAAAAGGAAGAAAAGGGATGAAAAAAGGAAAAAAAACCCCAATAAACCAAAATAAATGCAAATATTTGTGCAGAGGAGGAGCAAGGGACACTTCCCGACCAGATTGGCTGGGATTTGGTGTGTCCAGAGGGGGAAAGAGAGGTTCGGAGCAGGGAAATGCGGAGCTGACAGCTGGGAAGGGCTTTGGGATCCCAAAATCCCAGGATTCTCACTCGGAGGCACGTGGTCATAAGGGCCCCGCAGTGCTCCAGCTCTGAAAATTAAAAAAAAAATAAAAATAGGGGCAAAACCCCAAAAGGCAGCACAAGGAATTAATAGATAATCCAGGGAAATGTGGATGGGAAAGGAGGCAGCGATGCAGCAAGTCCTGTGTGAAATAAACACTAAAATGTCAGTTTTGGCTGGGTAAAATCAGAGCTTTTACAGGCAAAAAGCAGCTGGAGAATTTTCCAGAGGGTTCTGCTGCTTGGGGTTTTAATTAACCCTCGGTGCCCTGAGCCCAACTCCACCTTTCCCAGGCTGGAATTCTGATCCTGATGAACAGAATGCGAAGGGAGAAGTTTCCAGTTTGTCTCTCCTCATTTGCCATCAATTGTTTCTTTTTAATTTAGGGAGGGGAGAGAAAACCTTTCCCCGTGAAGGTGGAAAAGCTCGTTCACACAAAGGTTTAATAAAATAATGCCTGATGTGAGGAGGGAAAAAATGATTGAATTCCAAGGAGCAGCAGGAGAAGGAAAGAAAAGAGGAGAAAAAGAGGAAAAAGGAGGAAAAAGGAAGAAAAATAGAGGGAAAAGGTGAGAAAAGAGGAGGAAAAAGGAGAGAAAGAGGAGAAAAAAGGAAGGAAAAGGAGTAAAAAGGAGAATAAAGGAAGGAAAAAGGAGAGAAAAGGAGGAAAAGGAGAAAAAAGGAAGGAAAAGGAATAAAAAGGAGAGTAAAGGAAGAAAAAAGGACAGAAAAAGGGGGGGAAAGGAGAAAATAAGAGAAAAAATGAGTAAAAAGGAGAATAAAGTTGATCATTCCAGGATGTTTTGGTGTCACAGGACCTCATCCCTGCTCCTCATCCCACCAGGAAGGGACACCAGGAACTGGTGATCCCAAGGGATGTCCCAGACCCCAGGGCGTGGTGCTCAGCACAGGGATGAGGAAGAAGGAGGATTTGGGAGGAGTTTGGAATGATGTTTGTCACTTGTGCCACCCTGGGCATGGCTGAGCTCCTGCCTGCCCTGGCAAAGGGGGAATGAAATCCTTGTCTGGCTTTCCCTTTCCCTATTAAATGTCTTTACCTCAAGGCATGATTTTGGTCAGTTTTCCCCTCCCAGCTCTTTCCAAATCCCAGCAGGAATGAGGCACTGAGCTGCTGATGGGGCTGAGCTTCCACCTGGAATTCCATCACGGCACAGGGGATACAGGACATGATGATTTCTGACTTTAAATCAGTAATGCAGCCAGATTTCACTTTTCCTGCAGTAATTGCCCTCAGTTCTCCTATTTGTTATAGTAGCTCTCCTTTTTATTTCTATTTCAGTTCTTGCTAATATTTATTTCTTGCACCACCCCAAGAGCTCGTTAGCACAGCTTTGACATCTCTGTTATTAATTGCAACAGCAATAATTAATTGCTTTTCTTTGGGCCTGCTCCTCATGCAGATGATTCCTCTCGGTTGCGTTGATCAGTGAATGAAAAACAGGATTTTCAGGGATCATTTTTCCAGGGAACACCAGCCCCACATGGAATGGAGCCCAGTGAATATTCCTGGGCTGGCAGTTCCTGCTGGAAGCTTTTCCCAGGCTGTTTTTTTTTTTTTTTTTAATATTCCAGTGCCTCGGGGCATAATCAGGAGCTCTCACTTCAGCTCTGTTATTTGAACTCTTCAGGGACGCCAGGCATGATGGAAAAGTCAAAATGATAAAGCCAGGCCTAAAAGCAGAACGAAAATGAGCCTTGAACAACGTTGGCCTGCAGGAAATGTTCTGCCCTCATCAAAAGCAGAGGCGTCAGGACAACCCCAAGCTGTGCCCGGAGCGTTTCATCTCCCTGAAAAGTTGGGATCCAGTTTATTATTCCAATTGGGATGGAAACTTCCAGTGGAATTGTTTGACTTTCTGCCGGCAGGAGATGGAATTTCAGCCCCGTGGTTTTGTCTGCTGCAGTCACAGCCCAATTTTTAGCAATTTATTCATATTTTGGCCTTCTCCTCTCTCCAAATGACTGTGATGGAAATTCGGGATAATCGTGGGAATATCATCCTGGAGCTTTGATCCCAGACTGCAAAGGAAATGATTGTGCACTTAATCCCACCGTGGGGGGGAAATTCCAGGGCAATTGGGAACATTCTGAGAATGTCAATGCCTGGCAAACCCCGGGATGCACCTTCAAAGAGGGGTGGGAAGAAGCAATTTAATTTGTGGGCTCCATTTGATGAGGTTTTGGGATGGATTTTTGCTTCTCTGCAAAACTGAATTTAATCCTGCTTTATGTAAATCGATTTTTCTCTTCTGCATTGTCTCTTCCAGAATTTTCCATGAATCTCTTCTTTTTCCAGACCTTGTCCAAAGGCATCCATCCCACAGGCAAGATTTCTCCCTGCTGTCCTTCACTTATTCTTATCCTGAGCCTCATCTTTCAAACTGGAACAACGGGAAAGCTGTGACAGGAAGGGAAAAAAGGAACAGGTGCCAGAACTTCCTGCATTTGGGATTTGTCCCAAATTCTCTGCCCAAATCAGGACAATGGGAAAATTGTGACAGGAAAAAAAGGAAGAAGTGCCAATTTCCTGGATTTGGGATTTGTCCCAGATTCCCTGTCCAAATCAGGACAGGGGTAGCACAATGGGAAAAGTGTGACAGGGAAAAATGAAGGAAGTGTCAGAGCTTTCTGGATTTGAGATTTGTCCCAAATTCCCTGCCCAAATCAGGGCACAATGGGTGGCACAATGGGAAAATTGTGACAGGGAAAAAAGGAAGGAAGTGCCAGAACTTCCTGCATTTGGGATTTGTCCCAAATTCTCTGCCCAAATCAGGACAATGGGAAAATTGTGACAGGAAAAAAGGAAGGAAGTGCCAGAACTTCCTGCATTTGGGATTTGTCCCAAATTAGCAGCACTAATCAAGGATCTGGTTCTCCATTTGGAAGGAGCATCCCCTTTGTTCCAGTCTCCGCAGTTATTTTAACTCGGACTGACACAAATTAAACAGGAATTTCACCAGGAATTTGCTGCCCATTGATTTTGTCAGCGGGGGTTTCCTCCCCTCCCGAAGTCATCTTTAAAGACTTTACTTTTATTAAAGGAAATGCTGCCAGTTAAGTAAAGTCTTTGTTTTCCCGGACTCAGGAGGACGAGATCTAACATAA
The DNA here is from genome assembly GCA_013400575.1 of Peucedramus taeniatus. Taxonomy (NCBI): domain Eukaryota; kingdom Metazoa; phylum Chordata; class Aves; order Passeriformes; family Fringillidae; genus Peucedramus; species Peucedramus taeniatus. Next base: position 10,677 of record WBNO01004649.1, on the reverse strand, counting down.
ATTAATCATGACTTAATTGACTGAGCTAATTCCGGTTCTCTCCAGCCCAGTGCACAGCAATATTCCTGTCTTCCCAAATCCTGGAACTGAAGGATGAATGGGACATTGCCTGAACAGCACCAACTTTTTTATATCTTTAACACAACGTTTTGACTGGGAACAAAAGTTTTAATTTCCTTGGGATTAAATCCAGGACGCATTTTCACAGTTGGCAGCTGAAGGGAACGCCCCTTTTTGTAAGGAATATTAGAGCTGACTCCCATTTCTCCCTATTATCCTGTTTTATTTTTTTCTCCACGCTGTCTGGGCTAAATGATTTATTGGGTTTTGCTGTTTCAAAGGCAAACCAGGCATTAATTCAATTTACAACAGGATTCTCTGAGCCCACAGAGGACAAAATGAAATGGGAGGAATGGCTGATGTTGGGATGGATTTAGAGGAGCTGGCTGGATGATGAATGCCAGGAATTCTCCTCTCTCAGGATCCACTGAGCCCAGGACACAGATTTTAGGTTGAATTCTGCAGGGAGTCTGGAGACAAACCCATCACTGGTGTCTCACATGTTGGAGCAGCAAAATTGTGGAAATTTGGGAGTTTCAGGAGGGAACAGCTCCGGAAATCCGGGCAGACCCAGCTTCTGCTCGGGAGGTTGTGGCTCCCTCATCCCTGGAAGTGTCTAAGGCTGGGCTGGAGCAGCCTGGGAGGGTGGAAGGTGTCCCTGCCCATGGAGGGGGTGGAATGGGATGAGCTTTGAGCTCCTCCCAACCCAAACCATTCCATGATTCTGTCACTATATGACACGAAATGAGCGACACGCACACGATGAGATGTCCAAGGCAAAAAGGAGCATTTATTTCCCAACCTCGATATTTATAGAATTCCCAAAGTGACCATGGATTGGAGGATGAAATTGCCACCTCTCCAACCACACTGGTCAAACCAAAAGTCCCTCAATTCTCTCCTCCTCCAGAAAGGAATGCAAAACAATCATTATTTACATGAAAAGCGGGTGAGAAACTCCATTACAAAAATGTAAACATCAGAAGGCTTAGAAGAACTTTAGAAGAACAGGGTGACATGATTCCATGATTTTGGTTTCAAAGCTCATCCAGGCTCTGGACACAGCAGAGTCAGGGGGTGTGTGTGCCCTGCACTCAGGAGGCATTAAATGAAATAAATAAAACCTTTATCATCGTCAGAACATCCTTCATCCCTGGAAACTCATACAGGGAAAAAAACCCCAAAAACTCAGAGTGTAAAACCCCTCTGTGGCACTTCCAGAGATGCATAAAAGCAGTAATGAATTAAAAGACAAAAAAATCCCATTAATGTTCCCAAAGCCTGGCTGCTCTTCAAACTGAATTGGATGAAAAACCAACTCCCAACAAATGGAAAAGGTCTGTAGGAAATATTTGTGGTGTTCTCCAGAATGGAAGTGTCATCCCAAGGTGGAATTCCTGATGGGCTCAGGTCGTTGATTGCTGATGGAGGTGACACCACACAAGGGACGGGGTGATCAAATTACAGCTCAAAGAGGAGAAATTGGAATTTACAAAAGCAAAGCAGCTTTCAAATATCTCCGATGTGTGAACTGTCAGCATCGCGGCCCGAGAAAGCTGAAATTGGATTGTAATGTAATAAAGGAGATCAGGTTTTAATTGAATGTTGGGGTTGTTGCCTTGACTGGGAACATTGCAGCTCTTTAATTATGTTTTGTTTAAGAGGAGAACAAATAAAATCCATTTATTTCCTGCCAGTGGAAGGGGAGCTCGTATTTCTCAGCAACCCCCCACACTTCGAGCCAATCTGTTAAAATAAATGTGCTTAAAGCACATTTTTAATTAAAAGTACTGTTTTTTTTATATATCAAGGAATCCTGCAAATCCTCACTCCCTGCTGTGTTTTAGGTGAGGGCACATCTACAAATTTTGTGGACAAAAAGCTGATTTTGGGGTCTCTTTTTGCACAAAGCTTTATTTCCTACTGGAAATTTCCTCCTTGGCAGAAATATCCAGAATTATCCAGCCCCAAGATCTCTGTGCATGTCCAGAACTCCCAAGTTCAGGCACTTGACCCCACAAATGGGAAAAAAATCCCTCGAGTTCTCCATGTTGATCCTGCTTGGTGGATAATGACAGCACATCCCTAAAAATCCCTTTTTTTCCCCCCAGCTTTGCTTTCTCATCTCCTTTCCCTCTGCTTTGCTGCCTCGATCCAAATTCCAGGATGAAATTCCGGAGCTGTCCTCACCTGGAATAAAGGAATAAATCCTGTTTAGTGAGGAATTTTCATGCCAGCCATTCTTCAACACCCAAATCCTCTGAAATCCTGGATTTTTTTCTCTTTTTCAGGCCTTGTTGAGCAAAACATTAGATGTTGGGCTTGTTTGGATCTCCGTTGTAAAGTTGGGAATGGGAACATCAGAGATAAACTGGGAACTATCTTCCCTTGCATTGTTGCCCTTTGCAAAGTGATGATGTTTCTGTTTTTATTTTTTGCTTTTTGCTCCTTTTTTTTCCTTGTCCTGCTCGCTCGAGGCTGGATTTTTCAGAACACAAGGAAGGTGTTAAAAAATTCCCTTTTCCCTGTCAGGGAGAGAGCAGGGAAATGACAAAGGCAACAATTCCTCCTTTCCATCACATTTTCTGCTTTTTCCCTGCTTGTTACTGACCAGTACAGTGATAGGCAAGAAAGCCACTGCCATTTGGAGTCCCACACGAGGTCTGTAAAACTGGATAAAAAGGAGTTATGTGAATAAAGAATGGCCTTTTCCACCATGAAGAAAGTGGAGTCCCGTGTGATTTATTCCCATACAGGATTGTGTCCAGAGGGGTCTGGAATATTCCCAGGGAGAAGACTCCACCCCCTCTCTGGGATCTGCTCAGGGCTTCATTTCCTGGGAATGCTGGGGTTTGGAAGTGGTGACCCATGGCAGACTGGAGGTGATGAAGAAGAGGCTTCTGCAGACACAGGAACCAGGCTGGGATGTCCCAGGACACCAGGAAGTTTCGGTTGGAAATCAGGGAAAGGTTCCACTATTCCAGAGGGTGCTGGCACTGCCCAGGCTCCCCAGGGAATGGGCACGGCCCTGAAGCTGCCAGAGCTCCAGGAGTGTTTGGACACCACTCCAGGGATGCCCAGGGTGGGATTGTTGGGGTGTCTGAGCAGGAGCTGGGATGATCCCTGTGGATCCTCTCCATCTCAGGATATTCCATGATTCCAAGTCTTGGCTCTCAAAGAAACCAAGGAAAATCATCCAGAGTCAACATTTTACAGGCAGAAGGAGCTGTGGTAGAACCTCCCCATGGGTATTCCAGGTTCTTCAAGGGGTGAGGAGCCCGAACCTGCTCCTGGAGAAAAACCCCAGCTTGGACTCAGAGTTTAGGAACCTCCTTTAAAATCAGGACATCCCGAACTGCTGAGGCTGTCAGTGCTGTTTGAGCTTTGGTGCTTTCCCCAAGGGTGGAATGCCTTGGAATTCTTTGCTGTCCATTAAACTGGAGAATTTTCCATTTTAATTCCATAATAATCGTAATTACTCTGCTCGTAAGGACCAAGCTTTGCTAAATCCAATGGATTCAAAGCCCACATGAAAATATTTTATCACTGATGCCATAAAGATTTCCCTATAAGATCTAAATTTTTATATTCTGCAAAAAGCTTTAGGAATTACCAGAAAAACGCCATAAAAATACTCCTTAAATTAAAGATTGCACAGACTTGGTTTCCCCCTTCCCCCAAACATTCCAACAATAAATCCACGCTGATGTTTACAAGGTTTCCATCCCATAAACCACTCATTTTTCATTATTTCCCCGATCTCAGGATGTGAAGTTGTGTTTATCTATAACTCACGACATTTTAACAAAAGGCTTGACATTTATGGGAGTGCTGATAGGAAACAGGCACAGAGAACAGTTTATAAACAAATTAACGATGTTACAGCAGGGAAAATTAATTGGAAATAAAAATGGGATCTATCACAGGACCACACTGACAGGTGCTTGGAACTGGTGGAGCATTTTTTCTATGAGTTTTTAAAAGAAAAATTAATTTAGGGCTTGATCAGCACTGAAAATAAAAATTATTCGGACACCAAAGTAACCACTGGCATTTCCTCTTGTTCCCTTAATTCTGGCTGAATTTTTCCCCAAATAGAGTTTATTGTTCTTATTTTTTTGCTGTAACAATGAAGTGACCTGAAATTGTTTAAATAATTTTGAAAGGAACCAGAGGAATTCTGGATCTCTGCAGTACAGCAGGCCTTGACATCCCCAGCTGGGACCAGATCAATCTGAATAAAATACTGTATCAAAATGGGAAAAATAATTTTGATTGAAGATGGAATGAAAATATAAAATGATAATGGAGATATTGATCCATCCTTGGAATGGAAATATCTGGGAAAAGTTGAAGCCAAGGGAGCTGGACAAGTTATGCAAGAAGCAAAACCAAACACAGACATTCCTGAAGCCGTTTTTTACTTGGATTGTTTATTCAATTTTTATGGAAATGAAGTTTCCCAGAGAAGCTGTGGCTGCCCCTGGATCCCTGGAAGTGTCCAAGGTCAGGCTGGGTGAGGCTTGGAGCAGCCTGGGGCAGTGGAAGGGGTGGGATGGGATGAGTTTTAATCTCCCTCCCAACCCAAACCATTCCACGATTCCATGATTTTACTACTCAAAACCAGCTCTGTTTCCCTTCCCTCATCCCAAATATATTTTGCAGCAGAATTAAAGCTGTTAAAAACCCAGAGCTTTTACTCTGAGCACTAAAAAAATTCAGCTGAGGTGGCAAAATCTGTCTCGCCTCCAACAAAAGCCATTTTTGAGGATGTGGGGAATGGGAACCACGTCACTCAAGCTTAGCTGGCGAACAATATCTGCCAGTTTATCCAACAGTTTGGGAAATTAATCCATGAAATGTATTGGATTTATATATTTGCATACAGGAAATGCAAAGGGAAAGTCCCTTTTAGCTGCCCACACTCGGCTTTGCTTCATGAATAAAGATCATTTCAGCTGAGCCTCCAAAAAACCTGGAAAACGTTGGGGAAAAAATGATCAGGTGTTTGGGAAAGATGAGAGTTTTGTGCTCTTTGTGGAGGTAAAGCTGAGTTTAAAGCACAAAACTGCCTCAGTTCTTTCCCTGCACCCCAAAGCTCAGTTCAGTTCCTCCTGGGAAGCTTTCCTGTGGGATTTCTCCTGGAGAATTCCCAGGTAAGGCCTCCTATATATCCAAGCTGGATTTTTCCTAAATATTCTGTGGGAAGAGTTGATTTCTTTTCCTTCTGTCCCCACTTTTCCTTCCTCTACCTGGCCATAAGAAAAAGCTGTTCCCGTTCTGCCTTTTGCCTCCAAAACTGAGCTCAGAAAATCAACAAATATCCTGGAATATGAGGAGAACAATTCCAGGTGGGGAACAAGATCCACCAATTACCCACCAATTATCCACTAATTATCCACCAAGATCCATCAATTGCCCTTCCCTTGGTGCAAGCCAGGAAATCCATTTCCAAACCTCAATGGATCCTGGGGCCTTCCTGGATCCCAACTTGGATGGAATTTTTCCTTCAACCCCACCTGGCAAAGGTGATGTTAAGGCAGGGATGAGGAAATAAATGGGGACTGCTGGAAAAATGAGGGAGAGAAATGAAATCAAATCTTCCAGGATCAAATCAGGAGCAGCTCTTCACTCAAGAGTCAGGAAATCGGGATGTGATTCCCGCATTCCAAAGGGAGGCTGCACTTCTAATTCCCAACAAGTTAAGATAAAGTCACCCTGTCATGTTTTAACTCAGAAATCTTGGCCACTTGATTATTCCTTGATCCAAGCAATCCTTTTGGGAAGTCTGGAGTCTCAGGCCATGGGGAGCAGAGAGAGATTTGGCATCACCAGGCTGGGTTTAAGATGGGGCAGGATTGGGGTTTAATTTTGTCATAGCAAGAAACCACTCCAAGGAACTGTTTTTTATCCCTAAAATCTCCATTCCCTGGATATCCTAAAAATGCTGCATTTTTTCCTTAACTCGCCAATTCCTGGACTATGGGACAGCATTCCCTGGATTCTGTGGCGGCTTTTTCTCGGAATTTTGGCAGTTTTGATTCAACTGTTGATTTTTGGAGCTCACCCAAGTAGCCAATGCTGAGCTCCAAACCTTGATCCCAATTCCCTGGATTTTTCCAGCTGCTGGAGTCAGTCTGGGGGATTTTAGGGATGCAAATTCTAGCAGGGATGGGCCCTGCCCTGCTCTCCTGAAAGAATTGTGCAGGTGAGGGTGGGATGGTGCTGGAAAATGTCCAGAAGGAAAATCTGCCCATCCTTCCTCCTCATTAGGGATTGATCCAGGAATAACATCCCTGGATTTTTGCTTTAAGCATGTAATTAATGAATTATAAAATTTATATAGTGAATTATATCTAATTCATGAATTTAAATTATATGACTTTCTATAATGAATTAAAAAAATTTATATAATTAATATAAGCAGTGTTTTGGGTGTTTTTTGGGTTAAGATGATTATTTTCAGAAATCTCGATAAAAACCACAATGATCGAAATTCTCAACAAATTCTGAATTCTGTGCCAGGAACAAATCCAGTATTTTGGCTGTGATGGGAAACTTTAGGATGCAGTTCTGGTGTTATAAATAATGCTCAAGAGGCAAAGATTTCCTTGGGGTTTAGAGCTTCCAATAAATCCAGCTGGCTCTGGAAACAGGGACTCTTCCCAAATTTTCTTCTTTGCATTCCTGGTGAAATCACACTCCTTAGAGAGAGATTTGATGGAAAAGTCAGGAATGAATTCACCACTGGACTTCCTCAGCTCCAAGGAAAGCAAAAAGGGATGGGAATTTCTACTTCCTGCTTTCTTCATGAGGTTTTTGATGTTTATAGTGCTGGATGGATGGAATTCCATTCAGGAATTGGTTGGGATTTCATTCGGATTTATTCAACAACAAGAATCAATTTTAGAAGAATTGGAGAATTCCAGAATGGTTTGGGTTGGAAGGGACTTGAAATCCCATCCCATTCCACCCATTCCATGGGCAGGGACACTTCCACTGTCCCAGGGCACTCCAAGCCCCAGTGTCCAACCTGGCCTTGGGCACTGCCAGGGATCCAGGGGCAGCCACAGCTGCTCTGGCAATTCCAGCCCAGCCAGGAATTCCCAATTCCCAATCTCCCATCCATCCCTGCCCTCTGGCACTGGGAGCCATTCCCTGTGTCCTGTCCCTCCATCCCTTGTCCCCAGTCCCTCTCCAGCTCTCCTGGAGCCCCTCCAGGCCCTGCAAGGGGCTCTGAGCTCTCCCTGGATTCTCCTCTTCTCCACATGAACATATCTGGGATTATGCCCATTAAAAATCTGCTTCCAGCAGGAATTTTGTGGAAAATTCTGCCCCTGAGGGCTTGGGAAGAACCCCAAAACTCCAACTTCTCTCCTTTTTTCTGTGGTTTCATTGTCCCATCTCACAACACGCTCAGAGCTCCACAAAATTGCTCAAATTCTGATTACTCGTGGCCAGGGTGGAAAAGAACAGCTTTGGAATTAAAAATGCAGGAGAAATTTGATCCCAAACAGGAATCTGCATCTTTATTCAAGATACAGGAATGAGCTGCTCCAGGAGATCTCTGAATTCAATCAAGAAATCAAGGAACAATAAAAGCTTAAAATCACAGAGAGAAAGGGACTTGATGAGAGCTCAGATCCAGACAAACCTCCCTGGGAGCTCATTTTCCCAGATTTTCAGCCATTAATCCAACGAAAAAGTTTCTTTTTGCCAGCTCTTTCCTGGTGTTGGCACAGGGAATGAGCACAGCCTCTCCTTGACTTTTGTGGTTTTTTTTTTCCTTATTTTCCTTTATTTTTTTCTTCCCTTGGTGTAATCCTGAAGTTCTGAAGGAATGAGCTGCTCCAGCCAGAGCAGCAGGGCTCGAATTTAATTTATTTCTCATGGAACTGCTTGTAATTGCTGCTAGAAAAGAAAATTATTCCTGGCTGATATTCCCAGCTAAGGAGAGCAAGGAACAATTCCAAACCAACTCAATTTTTTGTGGTTGACTTCGTGAGGAGCAGGACAGGAGCTCGTCAGGGATTTCTGTCAGGGATTTGCTGGGGTTACAGGAGAAAATCAAAATTGTTTATTTTGAAAACAATAATTTGAATTTTAAAAAATTTTATGTCTGAGCACCAGGGGTGCAAGCAGTGCTCAGACATCGCCGGGGGTGCTGCAGCTGCCTCAGCCCAGAGGTTCATATATTGCTGGGAAATGAGATTTGTGGGATTTTTATTTCTCCTATGAAGATTTTCTGTTTATTTAAGTGTTGGGATCATCACCAGAGAGGTCTCTGGCAAGGTTTTAGTGGCAAAAAGCTGAATTTTCACAGGAGAGGGAATATCCTGCCTGGATACAGAGGCTGCTCCTGTGGGAGGTATTGAGATCTTTTTATTTTTGAGCAAAATTCCTTCCAGATTTTCCTAAATCCAAGATTCCAGGTAATTTATTTTCCTTTATGAATATTCAAAGTACCTGTTTTCAAATTTTGTGATTTATTCAGGGTGCTGTGTCCAGGAGGAAATTCTGGCTCATCCTGAAATTGTGAGGGCTGGAGCTATGACCCGTCAGATTGAGGAGCTGCAATTAATAAGGGGCTTAATTAATTAAATATTTATTATTAATTAATAATTATTAATTAATTATTCAGAGGCGTTGCAGCTCCCACTGCAGGGGATGCAGCTCCTCTTCCAGCACGGCACAAGGTGCCAGATTTTGGGAATCTGGGTTTATTTTTCCCAGGAAAATTGCTGTTTCCACTTAGGGAACGAAGGATTTTGGAACACTGGAAACTGGAATTTCATGGTCCGTTCCATCCTGTCCCATCCTGGAATTCTGGGAATTTCTGGTTGTTCCGGAGTTGTTGCTTCTTCCAGGCAGAGATGAGAACAGAAAAAGAGAAGAGTTTAAACTCCTTCATTTTTATTTTCTGGGAAACCTCCCAGAGAAACTCTTCCCACACATTTCCTGCCCTGCTGGTTGGACTGGAGCTGTCTCCCAAACTCCACACCCCAAAATTCCTTGTCCCTAAAAATTCCCATGGTCCACTATGAGATGGTTTTATGTTGGTGCCCATAAAAATTTGGATAACTTCCCTAATCCAGGGATTTCCATGGGAAATTCGTGACATCCAAACCCTGATGGGTCACTTATTTTATGATTTCTATGCTGCTGAAAAAGGAAATGGAAGAAATCCATCTGGATACTCCTAAATCCCATAATTTGTCCTATTTATAAAACTTCTGTGGCACAGGAGGACAATATTCCAATAGAAAAAAGGAATTATTCCCTGAAACAAGGGAATTCTCTGTTGGAATTGTTGGCCTGGTGTGTGGTCACAGCTCTGGAGTCCCCTCTTGGGAATTAACTCAGGAATAAAAATCTTGAGCAACTCAAATCTGTTGCTGCCAGTGCTCATTTAGGACCTGAATGGGAAATATGGGAATTTTGCCTTTTTTTTGTGGTGCTGGAGGCCTGGTGGGAGGAGAAAATCCTTTATTTTCAGGCTTTGAGGTCAAGGTGACACCTGGTGGGACAAACTGGGGTCTGACTTCAACCAACAAATGCCTGGAAGTGTCTTAAATTCCATTTTTTAGCATTAAAATCACAATTTTAGTAAAAAAAAAAAAGTCCTACACTTTTCCAATATCCATGTCTGGTTTGTGGGAAAATATAGGAGAATCCTACTGGCATTTTTGGGTTGTTTTTTAAAATAAAAAAAATTGCTCCTTGTTTTCTAGGAAGGGATTAAAAAGCTTTTAGATCTTCTGGAATAAATAAATCCAGCCTGACCCTCTTAATTCTTGGGATAATTGCAAAGAGATTTGAAATCCTTCATGGATTTTCAGTTTTCCCAAGGCTGCATCAACATTACGGAATTCTGAAGCCATTTAAATTTCTTTAATTATTATCTTAATTCATGGTTTAATTCTTATCTTAATTTGGGAGCTTTCTTCAGAACAATAAGAAGCCAATGAGGAATTTGGGGGAAAAAGGAAATTTTGTGTTCTCTTTTTCATAAGGAAACAAAGCTTGAAATCTTTGGACCCTTCTTTTGCTTTTCCTAAATCCAAACAGCTTTTAACACATGGGCCCACTTTATTTTAATATCAAGAAATGGAAAATTCTGCTGCTTATTCTCATTATTTTTCCAACTGAGAGTGATTGGTGCTACCATAAAAGTGGGATTTTTAGCAGTGGGATATTGATTATGGATTAATTAGTAGGAAAAACAAGTAATCAATAACCAATAGAGAGTGGAATATTCATTAAAGAGAATGATGTAATTTAGAAGCAATAAACATTCTTTTTTTTGCTAGAAATGTATAAATCAGTGAAAAAGTTTTGTGTTGGTCACACACAAACCCTGACCAGGAGTAAACTAATGACTTCCTGACCAAAAAAAAAGGGTTGGATTTATCCTGAGGAATCTGGAAGATTTGGGAAAAATCCATACTCAAGGAGCTCAAGGAAATGAACCAGTGGTGGGAAATGTGGGGAAATTCCACCTCCCACAGCTGCTGGAAATGAGGAATCCTTGGTACACAGGGAAGGGGTGATGGGGATTGTCTCAGGTTTAGCTGGGGGTGCGCTCTATCTGAATCTGTCAGAGCTGGGGCAGCTCTC
>WBNO01004648.1:36312-51075 GCA_013400575.1 Peucedramus taeniatus | reverse complement strand
TCTTGAAACCAATTTTGAAGTGCCTAAACACAAAAAAATCCCACTGAAAGACTGCTGTAATAGCATTTTGAGCCTGTACTACCCATGTGCACAATATAACTTCAATCTTAGTATTCTGGAAAAGCAATACAATTATAATCCTAATATTGGGGGTTCCTTTTATTTTTTATTTTTAATATCCTGAGCTGGAAGGGATGCACAAGATTTTCAGAAACTTGCATCTACACTTAGAGATCAGAAATTTCCTCTCTCTCACAGTTAGTTTGGACTTACCAATAATGAGCAACCTAGAAATAGTCTGTTGGTCAGGACAGAGAGCATTTTGCAATTTTTCATCTAAAACATTAAAAAGAATTTTTTTAGAGTGCTGGTGACTCCATTGTCATTCAGAGGGCCCAGCCCATATCACAAATTATGTTTTGGAAGAAATAAAATTTGAACTGACATGCACTCCACTAAAAAAAAAAAAGGAAATAAACCCCCCCACATTGTGTCTGTTGTAGAAAGAAAACAAGCATCATGTCTACACCAGAAATTTAGTTTATTGTAAAATGCTTTTAGTGTACTTAATTGCAAAGATGGGTCAAAAGTTCAGCTACTGATTTAATATTTCATTAAGCTGGGGGACACTACCCACTCTGGTGAGCTGCCACAGAGCACAGATTTAATGACTGAATTGCATCTTCTGAGAATTCTTCATTACAAGGTTACTTCTGATTTGCAGTCAGACTGAGATGATCTTTTGTTGAAGGTGTGATTCCATAACACACAAAAATTGTCATTAAAGAAGGCAGCAGGTTTCTGTTCAATAAAGGTACATAATTTACATTTCAATTATTGAATCTGGAAAGAACATGTCTGAAGGGGAATTTACAACATCATTTAAAGACAGTTTTTGCAATATCAGTAAACTGCTAAGTTTATGAAACCACTCTGATTAAGTGATAAGCATTTTCTTCTTGAACAGCATGATGCCAACCAAACAGGAAATTGGGGGTTGAATTCATTGTCCTTCTCATTCCAGTAAGGAAATCTAAACCAATCCTGATTGCAAAGAATCTACAATTAAACAGAAATTAAACAGAAATTACTTCACAGAGAATCCTTTATAAACATCATGATGTATTCAGTTATTGTGATAACTTATTTTATTTGAGCAACAAGCTCAAAATGAGCAGTGTTTGATAACATCTAATCAGAACGGATCTAAAAGAAAGGGCTTATTTATAGCTTAATTTTTGAAAGCGATATGAAATTTGTAAGGACAGTGCATTTCTTGTATAATACACCAGATTCTGAGTTTTCAAGCATTCCTGTCTAAAAAAACTAAGAAAACCCCCACAAACAAATGAAGAAATGCTAAGCTAAAATTTTGATACAATCACAGTAGCTGAAGAGTGAATGGGTAATGTGACATACAGAATCATGAAGCATCTAAAAGACTGTTTACAGATCAAGCCATTAAATCAGAGGCTAGAACAAAACCATCCAGCGGTGTCCAAGTCTCTCTAGAAGTGGGATAATCCAAGGAACAAGAAAGCAGGCTCACTGCTCTCTCTAGTAGCAGGAGAAGGATTATTTCCATGATGTCTCTTGTTGCTAAAGAAATAAAGATACTGCACATGTAGTTATTGTTAGGACACTACAGCTTTCAGGAACTCAAGCAATGTGTTTAACAGGGTGTATTTAAAGACAGGAATAATTAATCATCACTGATGACAAGGAGTTTATTTTGGCGATAGGTGTTTTGCTGTTCTGTTTGAGTTGCGGCACGTATTCCATCTGTTCAACAATGCAAGGGAGGAAGGGAAAGGTGTGAAAAAAGGGAACCTTTCTGCTTCTCTTTTGAAAACTTGAAACCTCACCTGTGCTTTGTGACTGGCTGAAGCCACTACTCCACCCTAAACCATCAGACCACAACAACAGCAAATGTGGGCCAGCATCTGATGCCAAAAGACAGCTCTTGAAAATTAAANAACATTTTTCCCCATACACACTCTAAAGTTTTTTTCTTATTTATACCATAATTGCAATCCTGTTTTCACCAGGATGACCATCACATTAATCTTAATAAAAAAATTTAGTTTAATTTACAAGAGTTATTTACACTGAAAAGTAATTTCAGACTTTCTAGCCTCTAGGTTTAAAGCTAGAAGGTAATTTTCACTCAATGCATTCCCTTAAAATCAGGTCCATTTTTTCCCCCAAGAGTGCTTCTTTTGTACTTCTTGTTCATCCTAATGAGATTTGAACAAGTCATTTAAGCAGCTATAAATCCCAATTGAAGATTTGGCTGATTTTTAAGCAACTTACAATACTTTATTGTAGAGCCTTAAGTCTTAGATAATAATTTTCTACATCATATTTAAATAATTAGCCTGTTGCAAAATGTGCTTTTTATAAGGTAAGCCTCCAGAACACAGCCATAAAATGAGTTTGGGACTAAGAGAATGCATAATGTTACATTTCTTTCATGTTGCAAGGCTTCCTCTTTTGCACATCAAATGATTACAAATTATTTCTATGTACAAGTACACCACAAGCTAAATGTGTGTAGCATCTGTATTACAAACACTCTTATCTTCCAGACTTCTCTCTTCACATAATGCTCTCTTGATTTTTTCTTCAAAGAGCTGACTGTAGACAGGGAGGAAAGGAAGAATTATCATCTCTGTGCAGGCAGGAATCAGGATCAGAGAAGCTTTGCTACCTATTAGAATTGATACAAGAGCCAAGCCTTTCTCCTAAGCAATCTCTGCCACAAGGCTGGCATTCCTTTTACAGCAGCTGAGGAGATTCCTAAAACACACCTTGAAACAAGGCAATCCACACCACAACTCAGACTGTAATGGGTCTTTCTGCAGAAGCAAAATTGTTAAGTAAATCTAAACCCAATGCAAATTCTTTCACCCTGGAAGCTATCCAATAGTCAGACCTGATTATAAACAGTGATGAAGAGTAAAGATAAAAAAGCTACTTCTGAAAGGGTTCAAGATCTGTGTTTAAAACTGCTCTCTTGATTTTGGGGAAAGAAAATTAATTGGAAGTCTTCTAAAACAAGTACCTTTGAGAAGTTCAAGATATCACAAATATTACAATATAGAGGAACTCATTTTCACTGATACCACAAGAATGTTCCACGTGCCTCCTGAATTATGAAATAAAAAAAATCACACATTAAGCAATCAAAAGCTAATTTCAGTCATTAATTAGACTGGTTTTGCTTATCATGCTCTGTTCCCTGCTCTGTAGGTTAAATATGGTTTCCCTACTTTTGAGAGTATCGTAATCTGGAAAGATGGCATGAGATCAAAGTAGGAAATTGAGCAAATAGCATCAAGTGTTTAGACAGATTATTTTCTAGATCAGATTATACACCAGAAAGGAAAAATAAAATTGCCCAGCCCTGTTCTTCCATTTACTACTGCAGAATTAAAAAAAGAAACCATAACAAAAACACCCAAATCCACTCCCCCCTAAAAATGGTATTTTCTAATGTATACCTACTCTTTAGACATGCTGTAGATAAAGAATTAAGATCGGAAAAAAACTCTCAGGACTCAGAATCAACAGCGCCACATTCCAGGTCTAACATTTATACTTTGAGTGCTCACACATGGCTGCTGCTACTTTTGCAGAACTTAGTTCTAGAGATTCTGTAACATTTCGGTATTAATAAAAAATTGCTCCCTATTGTGTGAGATTTTTGCTTTCCAATTTTCAGGAAGGAACTGGCAAGTGTTCACTGATTTACTGCACTGTTACAGAAAGTTTATTTTGAATATATAGCAATAAGCTTCACCACAAAATTCATGCTTTTTCTGTTTTGAATTTATGTTATCTACTTCTGGTAAGGCTTAATTGACTTAATATTCCACTTCTTGAAAGAGAAAATAGTGTGAAAAAAACTTAAAAACACACTGTAAATAACTGGTTTTATTCAAGCTATTTATTACTAGCAAATTCTACATCAGTTATGCTAACACATCTTGTGTAAGTGTGACATGAATTTCTCACAGCTCTTGACATAATTTTCTTAAACATGTTAGCAAATAATTCTGCTGGCAGGACTGGTTGTCCAAAACATAAGTGAAAGCTTTCTTTAAAGAAGCAAATTAACATGAAGGTAAAATTGAAAGCATTATACTCAATGTTTGCACTGGATCATAAAAACACCCTCTCATTTTACAGTGAAAAAAATTACTACATTTTGAGTGTTGGCTCTAAGTATGGAATTGAAAACAGAGGGCTCTGCATGATCATTTTGCATTTTACCAACTGTGCAATGGAGATACCAATTGAGTAAAACAAAATCTTAATACACCCCGTGCCATTAGCTCATAAATCAGTTTGGGGAAACATGAAATCAAACAAACTGAGCCAAGTTCAGATCCCATTAAGTTTCAGTAAATCTCTACCTCAGTGTTTATTATAGATTCTTTATCTCTATGGAAAATACTCCACTGGGAAACCTTGTTTCATTCTCTCAACCCCTTTTAAGAGGGAGGAAACATCCACAGCTTAAAGTGTCGTCTCACCTCCCAAGATGTTAAACATTAGCACCCATTGCACACTTCTTAACCTGAATAACTGAAATACCAATTCCAGAGGGCTGACCTGGAATTAATACTGACCTACATACTGCTCATCTGCATCAATTTGGTTTATGTTAAAAAGTAGAAGGTTAAATACACTCAGAGGGTTTGAAATCCCCCTCTCCAAACTCCCCAACAGAGCCTCCTCATGCCCAACCCACACCCCCTTTCTTTGGAAGTGTTTCAAGGTTCTCACTGTGTCAGATGCTCGCCTTGCACCCAGGCCATGTGGGATTGATCAAAGGCCAAGTATTTTTCGAACCAAATTCTTTAACTGGACATTTTTTACTACATTTCACCCATTACTTTTAATATTCTTCCATATCTTGCATGGTATTGTTTCTCACGTCATTAAGAACAAAGCACTGAACATCAGCTTCAAAGCATTTGTAATAATTTCTAGTTTCAGCCTGTGATTTTTATTGAGAAAGTAAAGCTTTTAGATCTATTATCATATGCTAAGCAATAGTCAGGAAGTCTCTAACTTTTTTAATTTGATATAAAATAAAAACAATAAAATCAGTCTTTTCCTTTAGCAAAAGTACTGTCTGAACTCTAAAAATGTGAGGTATCAGCTACAGCTATGTAATAAATCATCCTAAAAGTCTCATTCCAATAGAATATTATTCAGATGCATTTAATTCCAAAAGCTATTTTTTCCTGAATTTTCAGGATCTCTGCAGACCTTTGGCTCTTCTGCACATTTTCAAACACTAAGTTCATAATATTCATCTTGACCATGCACAAATCTTTTGTGACCCATTCATGTCAATTGGTGCAATAAATGAGCTAAGAATGAGTTCCTCTAATCACATTACAAGGTAGCTTTGTTGTTTAGGGTTTTTTTAAAGAAAAAGTGTACTTTTCCCACAACACATGGCTTGTATTCCTTTGTGACTGCTCCAGGAAAGGAAAAGAATGAGGAGCTGAACTTACTGCAGCTAATCAAATGAGTTAAGATTGGAAAATCCTTATCAAGCAAATCTTCAGGAAGCAAACTCAAAGAACACTAAGTGGCTTACTTTCTCACTGGCACATTGGGAAGGAGAAGGAGCAGGACACAGCAACCCCTTCTCTCACATAAGAATCATTAGCATTTACAAAGTCTAAGCTTTGAAGGGAAGAAAACCTTCCAGACCCATTCTGCAAAGGAAACCTTTCAAACACCAATTGAGGGCAAATAAAAGATGTGCCAAGTCTGGTGCAGAGAGAAAACCTGAATGCCAGAAAGTTTCCCTCCCCCTTCCTTGGAGGGCAGAAAGAGACAGATGGTTTATGCCCACTCCTATCCTGAAGTTCCCAGAGAGCTCTTAACTCTTGATGGACCAACTCCAGCTTGATCTGGACTGTTCTGTCCAGCAAGCCCAGAAGCAAGGAACAGGCAAAACCACATTACTCTGATTCCCAGACCAAGCAGGTCTGGGAAAGAAAGGTTTTAATGTTGAAAAATAAGAAACAAGGCATTGGAAAAAGGAATTTATCCCAATACTAACCTTAGAACAATCAAGCAGGTAAACTTAGGGCTCACTAAAATCTCACAGACAGATCTGAACTTATAAACACTGCATCAGTCTGTATCAGATATTTTTAGATTTTATTTTACTCTGTTATGGACATCCAATTTCTAGGACAAAACAGCAGGTATAAGAAAGAAAAAACCCTCCAAGTCTATTGAAATAACAAGAACACATATATAGATTATATTTCACTCTTCTGTTGGAAAAAATCCATGGAAATTGGGCAGAATTACTTTGGAAGAGGTGGAATCAGTTTCAGACCAAACTGATTTCTGAGGATTCCTGAAGCTTAACACATACATTTACAACAGAATCATGTGTAATGTTAGTTTCTACATAATTTGGTTAGTCTCTCAAAATAACAGAACCTATGAGCTCACTTAACAGTTCCCAGCACCACATTTCATTTTTTCCCTATTCTTGGTTCTGTCTTCTATGCCTGTCTGCAGAGTATAGACCAGTAAGTACAAACTTTTAAAAGCCAGATAACAAGTATTTGTTGTCTGCACCCTTTTGAGGAGAATTATGCCATTTATGAAGCACTTGGAGTCATCTCAAGGTCACACTTCACTCAGATCATTATGCAGTTAGAAATAATTGCTGGGTCTAAATGCTTGTATACCACAGTCCCACATATTCAGCATTTCAGTGGCACTATTCCTATCAGTGCTAAAAATGTATCATCTAACTGGACAAACAGCTCCATTTAATCTCATTTCTGCACTAAGAGTACACAAAATTTAAGCTTGTTGCTATATTTGGGGCAGAATAGAGGGATAAATAGTTTCTAGGCTTGCAGCCTTGAATTTGGAGGCAAGAATAAGTCTGATGACATTTTTGTGTGTGCCCTGAGAAGTTAATGACCTTAATGCATATTACTTAAAACCCAATTCTCTGTCATTAAGTTTCCATTTACACAAACCTGGAACTGGCAGGAGTCTACATCCTCTAGTGAATTTCTTATCTATCATTCAGCATAATAATTAATGCAAAAGTTCAAAAGAACACTTTTGCTCATCTGCTCTACTCATAATTTGACTAAAAGATTAAGACATCCCTTAATTTGCAGTTCTACAAGATTATATTTCTTCAAAACTGACCAGGCAGTTCACTGAAATAATTTTGAAGCATGTGGCTATATATTAAATCTGGTGATTAAGCTTTCAGACAGACCTTACTAGTAGCTTTCTTCCAGACTCAGAGCTTTTACCTTGCATAATAATCCTTGGCTGTCTTGAAGGCACTGAACCTTTGTTGCCAGCTAGCACAAGTTACAGTAGTTAACACCACACTTAATTGTGTAATTAATTTATTGTGACTAAATTTCCAGCTGAAAGCTCTGTGAGTCACACAGACCCTGCTCCACAGGTCTATTCTCCAACTTCAATTAAACCAAAACAAGCATTAAGCAGATTTGGTTTTAAAGCTCAGTATAACATCAACATAGAGCTACTCTAACAGCTTGTAAGCCCTTCCATGCTATTTCTGTAGCTCTGTGCAAGGACTGTTCTGTCAGCAGCTTCCAAGCTGAAATTTTTTCATGGCTTAATTTTTTGGCCCCATGTCCACAAAACAAGGATCCTCTGTTCAAGACTGTTCAGATTGAAAGTTTTTAACCAACAGCATTCATCCTCATAGTATTTTACCTTCCATTATCAGCAGTTCTCTCTTGCTCTATAAGAGGTCAAGGCCCTGCTCCCCACCTGTCTGCCCTGAGGCTCTAATGAACCAGCTTAGTTCACTTTCAGTATGTTCAGCTCCTGGGTTTTAGAGGCTTCATTCTTGCCACTACAGACCCTGCTGCACATGACAGGTAAGAAAGACTGACCAGTTGTCCCCTGCAGTGCTGGTGTGTCACTCAGCCTTTACATGACAATGAACTCAGCTGTCTTCAGTGAGCACAGCTAAAAAGATACATCTTGCTTGAGCCACACAGAAATTAGTGTCAACAGACAGAATCTGAGGCCATTTAAATAAAGCTCTAGCTTTGTTTCCCTTCTGGACAAATTACTAGCAAGACAGTACCTAGTCTTCCAGGACATTAAATGTTTAATTTAATTAATTCAGTAATTCTGCTAAAGCAAGGACCAAGATCTTTTGCTTGCACCTACTTCCTCACCCATGCCCCCTCCCTGAATTAGAATATGTCAACACTGATTATTAGCAGCCATATGCACACCCTCTTCACAGGTTCATACCCCTAAACCTTAATCCTTCAGTAATCATTCAGTACAAAAGCAATTGCACTTACTTTAATTAGAACACCTTCTAGCAAAGCAATTCCAGGGAAGCAAGAAAAACCACAAGAAGAAAAGAAAGGAATGTTTGGGTTCCTGTATAACAGGATTATTGATGAACTATTTTCTTCACATAAGCTATATAAATAACAGTCTATGGGCTCTAATTTTGTCATCCAACCACCACCATTCCTTTACCTGTCCTCCGCAAATTTGTCAGAAATTCTGTCTCTGCTGCTGACCACACATTCTTTTGAACTGGCTCAGATTATTCTGCAAGATACAGAGCTAATCCTTTGGTGTATTCCTACTTGCCATCCATACCACTCTAGAAAGAGCCTTAGCAGATTTCTTTCTGGCCATAACAAAGTAGCATTTGTCTAAGACAAACATAATGCACATGTAAATTTAATTTGAACAAAATTTAGTTCTGCTTTGCTTCCAGACATTATTAAATGTTCCATAACACAGCTGCAGCATCTACCACTCCCACAATTATAGTCTGTCCATTGCTAAGGCCTTTTTAAAAAAAAATTTAGAGCTAAACATGCGGCTTTGAATCTTTCAAAATTTACCAAGTACTCAGCCATAATTTTCATTCTGTTCCCTCAGAGGAAAAATTATCTGCATGCACTGAACTCATAAAATGTGGATATTAGACCAAAGGCTCATCATAATTCATTTTGACCTCCATTTGGAAAAATAGAACATTAAACAATCTCCAAACCCCTACATGTGGGTGATGCTGCCTATGGACTAGCAGCGCACACGGACTGTTCACCAAAATGAACATGTTTCTAACTTGTGTTTTAAGTTACATTTCCCTACAAAACATGCAGCACCCAATAAAAAACCCAAATACAGCCTGAGAGTTTCCCCTCAAAGGAGGGCTGAATTTCTACCTGAAAATACTTCATTCTCCTAATTGGTCTGAGCTAGAAAATATTGTAAGAAAGCACATAACCATGAATATCTGAAAAGATATTTCCTCAGCTGATTATTCTTCCCTTAATTTTAATACCATCAAAAAGCAATAGTGACTACTTTTGACACTCCCGTAAGTCACATTTCGGACCATCTTACTTCCCAGTTTAATCTTCACTGGAGGAACTTATTGTTGAAAAAAAAAATTGAATTACTAGATTTTCACATTAAAATAGTACCAAAAAGGAATAAAAAAATGTCTACCCAAACTACCAGATATTTTTCTACATAATTATTTACAGATTTCTACTACAGCAGTAAAAACATGTTCACCATGAACATAAATAGGATACAGCTGTACTCTTCTGTCCTGAACCAAAATTAAACAGGAATGACACCTTCTGCATTACCAAACTGCATTATCTGCAGTATCAAAAAAACATATATTCACGTGCAAGACTATTAATTTAAAAAATAATTACCCCACAGATAAGTGTTGTTGATAGTAAAATTTCAATGACAAGCCCCTAAGCTATCAAGTGTGTTAAGATATCATTATACATGTTTTCACCTACAATACCAATGACTGGAAGCATTACAAGTTTAATATCCTGCTCATATTGTTTACACTTCATGTAAATATCATTTGTCTTTGGTGTTCTCATTAATACTTCGTTCACTGTACTCTGTGCAGTGCTGATCAACCCCACAGATGAGCCTGTTGTATGATATTGTGTAAAACTCCTAACTGTGGTTCAGCACAGTTACATCGGGTCCTCCACCAGCCCCCTTTGTTTCAGAGTTGTGACTCTTCTCTTTTATGCTGACTCTTAACTACCAAACCCTGGGTAAGTGCAGGAGCTCTGCTTTTGCTCAGTTTTGCCAGTTGAGATATATTGCTGAATCTCTTTTTCTAATTTACATAATTCATTAAGATAGGGATAAATGGGTCATTTGAGATCCAAGATTCTCCATCAGAGACTTCTTTCATTTTATAACTCCTAGAAAAATATTTTCTGAAAGTCTTTAATTTTTCACATTTGACGGGTGGACTTCCTTCCTTTATTAATTTGAATGCTAATTCCTGTCAAAAGCCAGGCCCAGATCCTGGAAATATCTATACACATGCTTAGGCTACAACACGTTGCCTCTCAAATAAAAGTCAGATGTACATAAACCAGAAAATTTCCTCTGAAAGCAGTATGAAAACATAATACAAAATAATTCAGAGAGAATGAGACCAATGCAAGCTTCACTCTTTGTATTACTCTGTATTGCCCATGTTTGCATGAAAAAAAGGTGCTTTACACTGTTGTCTTGGCCTTCATGCCCTCTTTTGACTGCTTTTCTTTAGCTAGGTCAGCCTTCACTAATGACTCTATTGTAAAATGAAACAGAAACCCCATACACAATCCAAATCATTCAGAATTATCATTTTCTTCTTGTACAATTTATCTCTTTTGCAACTCAGCTAGGATATTCATAAGCAAAATCTATAAGGATAGTACTAACAAGACTCCATTTTCCCTATGACTTTTGTTTATACAGTATTTTAAAATAAGGTGGATAGGACAAATAGGACTCAAAGCTAAGTTTGAAAGTAAAGAAGTTAAAAACAAAGCTTAGAAATCACAAAAATTCACTAAAATCTAAGACCATCCTTTTTTTCCCTACCTTCAATGTTTGTTCTTAATGCACAATCAGCAGCTACCACAGCATGGTCCACAGAAATTTGAATATTCACAGCTGCTTCATAGGAAGCCAAAGAGGACAGCTAATCACTCAAACCCTCCTCTTCCACAGACATCCTCAGACCACCAGCTCTGTCCCCTTCAAGGCTGATAACTCAGCACTCCACAGCCACTTTATGAAAGTTATATGTACATATAAATGATGAATAAGCAGTTTCCTGAGACGAGGAAGTTTTAAAGCTACAAACAGATACAACTGACAGCTAAAACTATCATGTATTACTCATAAGTTATAAAAGGAAGGATTATTGTAGATAATGTAGAAGTTCAAAAAATGTGTTTGGTCAGCAGTATTAGCAGCAACCCAGAGAACAGTAATATTGGAAAGAGACCAATTTTCCAATCACAAATTCTTGAGGCGAGACCTTGCAATAACAAAGAGCAGACTAAGAAAGATTGGCAAAGGGCAATATTCTAGTCTGGTTCCTTTGAAAAGTAAGGAAATGTGATTTCCCAGTGGGAATTTTAACTGTCAGCATGGAAAACAAATATGGTTGGGGTTTTTTGGTCTCTTTCTAATTATTTGACTTTTCATTAGCTACAAGGCTAGTAGTTTAATGTAAAAAGAAATCAAATGAAATTATTTAATGCAACTCTCATGAGCTTCTAGGATTTCAAGTATTCTCATTTATAATCCAAGCACAGCAAAGCTTAATCATCTCTGAACTAAGGTTCCTTAATCAAGATATACCAGCAAGCTTTTACATGGTTAGGCTGTAGAATCCTCGATTAGTTTTAAAACTCCTTAATTAAGCAAATCAGTGCATGAGTCTGCTCACTGGGTCCTTATCTGCACACATCTTAAAAGACTAGGCAATTCTACCAGTTTATACATATAGTTTCTGAGATTCTAGATATTTAACACCAGGCAGACTTTTTTGTTCACAGAAGGGATTGCATTCCTGACTAAATCTGTAATTCTACTGTAACAATTAATAAAAAGTTATATCGTGCACTCTTTTAGTTCTAGTTTACCTTTTTAAAAAGTAATAATACTTTATGTGGGTATGTAAGGGATTTTTGTGGAAAAGACCATGCAAGTTTGGGAAAAGACCATGCAGTTTAATACAGAAAGACAAGGAAACACTAATGAATATTCTACTTGTGTTTGGGTAAGGCTAATGAAGTTGCAGAATCACTGTCCCAGGTAGAACCCTTCCTGCACCATATATCTTTATGATATTTAGACAGTGAGAACAATTATTTAGGCAGCACAATGAGTCTTGAAAGGTCTAAAAGTTTTTCATAAATCTAGTAATTAAATAAATGCTGTTAAAGTCATGTATTTTCCTGCACCTTTTGACTCCTTAGAAATTAGCTGTTCACAATTGCAACTTCATTCTCAGATATTTGCTTAGGTTATATAACACCAAGGAATGTGTTTTTCCTGGGCTAAATCTTTAGCTATAAGAAACATTTCATCTTTTTCCTTGTCCAAGACAGAAGAAATGGCAGCAGTATAATCAGGACACACAGCTTTCCCATTAATAACATAAAAGGCAGAAGAAGATACTCATCATTTTTATAAAGTGCAAATTCCACCTCCTTTTTACCAGTATTTCCCATGGTTTTAACAGCATCACCCCAACCATTCCTGAATTATTCTATCATTTCATTATTGCTGTACCCAGGACCGCCAACCACCACACCCTCCAGCCCTCTTAGTTGAAGTTGATGCCATTCCTTGCAGCTGAGAATGATTAGCTAACCTGCACATTTTGGCACAGCTAGATAATGGCTTACCTGAAGGCACTAATTACTTTTTCTGTAGCTATCACAGCTACCACCACATTTTGTAACTAGCAAGAATATAAGAACATTGAAACATTGTACATTGAAAGGCTTTCTCCAAGGGATTTTGGCAAACTCCTCAGTGGATAAACTGGGAGTGATTTGTCAGGGCTGTTGACATATCTTATGCCTTCTGCATTGATATTTCCCACTGGATTTGATAAACCCAGGTTTAGTCAGAGAAATCAGAGAACTGCTCAATGCAAACACTATGTAGCTTAACCTGAGAGTTTGAGAGGAACCAAGCTGTCTTTGTGGCTGTTCAGAACAAGATTAGGTTTAGGCCTGTGTAAATCACCTGAAGTACAAGGCTGCAGGACTTCTGACAGGGAGCTTTGGAACATAGACATACCCCATTCCTTCCCAATGGGACTCTGTTAGTGAGGCCTTTGATTCAAGGCTGATTTGACAAAATGAAAACACCAAGCTATGTCAGGCAGGTTTGTAACCATGCTTCATCTCTGATCACAACAACAGGAACATCTGCCTTTCCCTCCTGCTCTGAGAGGAGCATGCCCCCTAAAGAGATGTGTCTGCACAGCCAGATAAAGTGTAAATACAGCACATTTACACTAATATTCAAACAGCAAGTAGACCCCTAGATATTGCTGAAGGAACCAAGCATCAGCTGTAGGTCAGCTCTGCAACAGATCCAGTGAATGACCTGGGAAGTATTTTAGCTGCTAATCCAGCTCAAACTCTGTGGTCACAGCTGTGGGTATGGATGTGGTTATAGCTCCCAGCAGTCAGCAGAGAAATGCCAGAGCTAAACCACACTGTTGTGTTCTTACTTGGATATAGCCTAAAAAGCTTTGCATGTGTTTGTCTCTGAGTCCTGTTCAAAGCTTTTTAGCATGTGTCCAATCTGTTTCTGAACCTTAATCAGGAATTAAACCTGAGATCTCCATGTGACTTTACTCCTAGAGGCACAAAAGCGTCAGTCTTTGTCATTGCTCCTTGAACATTTTTGATAGTTCAGTTTTCAAAGCCATTGAAAAAAAAATCCTATTTTTCGAATACAGCAAGTGAATATAATAGCCAAACACTTTAATGAGATTGTCTAGCTACAAAAGTAACATAGGCATCTTACTTCAAAGACCATATATATAGTAGTACATATAATCTGCTGGTAATTTTTGTGATTATTTTATGAACTAGAAAAAGGCTTTGCCTGTTTGTTTTTATTATAACTAACTGTCAACTTCCTAATGATAGCAGTAGCTTCATCAGAAGTAAAACAACGTATTCCAACAACTAAAATCATCTAGAGAAATAAAATAGTAAGGGAGAATAAAAAAAAAAAAAAACACAAATGAAACACCCAATAAACAAACAAACACCACCAAAAAAAAAAAAAAAAAAGCCAAAGGAAAAAAAGATGAAACAAAACCTATAAAAACTCCCTCTGATTTAAAAAAAACATTAATTGCAAATAAGCTCAAATGGCAAATATCAAACTTAAGGTCTTCAAAATGCAGAAAACCTACAAAGCTGGTATATTTCAGTCATCACAAAATATACTTAATAGCAAGAAATTTACCTTTGGTAGGAGAAGTAAGCTAGCACATCACGCAGAAACAATCACAAGTACTTAAGGCACCATAAAAACAAATACAAAATTATACTTTTACAAGTACTTCTTACATACCCACAGAACTATAGACAGATAAACTGAAAACACTGTTATAATGGTAAAACACATGACAAAAACACATTTAAAGGAAAAGAAGATAACACGTTTGTTGGGGGTTGGATCTGTTTCTTTTGTGTTTGTGGAATTTTTTCCTGGTGGTTTTGCTAGGTAACTAATTGCTGGGTACTTATGGGTGCTTGACTGAAACAAAAGGGGGCGGCAGGTTGCTCCTGGGGAACAGCAGGGAACAGGACAGTTCGGTCTGAGGACACCGCTCCGAAAGGACATGGGAGTACCAAAGGACCCTGCTTGTTT
>WBNO01004648.1:13486-35672 GCA_013400575.1 Peucedramus taeniatus | reverse complement strand
CCCCCAAAAAGGGTGGCAGACAAAAAAAAAAAAAAGATGTAAAAAAAAAAAAAAAAAAAAAAAAAAAAAAAAAAAAAAAAAAAAAAAAAACCAAAAAAAAAAACCCAAACCCATCCCATTCTAAAGCCACTGCAAAGTCTCGAGTGCCCCCACACTGAAGGGATGCAGCAGCGCCTGCACTATCAATAGCAAGGTATCCCCAGGCACAATGTGTGGTGGGATTTGGCAGAGAAATAGCATTGAAATATTTCATGTTGTGATATCTGACTAAACTGAAAATGGAGTAATAGAATGCAGTAGGGCTTGCCTGACAGAGACTATGAAATTCCTGAACTCCCTGCTGCAGCAATCTGCAGGGGAATTGGACAGGTACTGCAGGCTCAAGGTAGAAAGACACAGCACTTTTTCAGAATGGGTCACCCACAAGAAGGTCGCATCATCAAAGCAATAGAACAAACACACAGCACCTGGGAACAGGGAACAGCACCTGGAGAAAGAATTCCAAAGGCCTGAGTGCGCTGAGGGCCCAGAGCAGCCTCACCTGAGGCCTTTCACGGCTCCATTTACATCCAGGCTGGGGACACAGCCAGCTCTGCTCCTGAGGGGATGGACTGTGCTCCTGGTGGTGTTCCTGGCTGGATGGTGGCCTTGGCACTGGTTTGTGGCCCTGGGGGTCCCTCAGTGGTAAGTGAGATCTAATTTTCTGTCCTTCCTACTGCAGGGAATAACCGTGCTGGGTGAGGTGGGCACCCACGTTCAGCTTCCCTCAGAGGTCACCTTGCCCTTCCTGAGGGAATGGTCCTTCTCTTATGCTCACTTATGTATAAACAGCATTTTATCTTGGTATTTCTAACTAAATATATGTGGGGAGTAGCTTTTTTTGACCTAGTACCTAAAGGCTCCACAAGTCATGTGGAAAAAGCAATTACTGCCTTTCACTAGCAGGTTGTTTTCCCCATGTCAAGTCTGCAGGTAACAACAGAGGTTATGGCAGCTTTCCACTGGGAAATCTAGCCTGCAAAATCTAGCCTTAGATATCTCCTGGATAAGCTGGAAAAAAAACAATTTAGTATGGATCAGAAAAGACAGTAATAGTTGTAGTAAAGTTAAATGTAATTTATAGAGGATAAGTTTTACGGTTTTTTATTATGGGTTGTTAGGCACAAGGGAGTGTTCCCATGAGAAGACTGGACATGCAGTTTTGACCCTCCTTCTGAGGGCTGAACAAAACACTTTTCTAGGCTGGTGAGGGATGTGAGGACTCAGTGCTGCTTATATTTCCTTTACAAGATATTGAAAGGTGTTCTTATCCTATATAAATCATTGAAATTCCCATAGTCTTATCTGATATGCACTAGAACCTATATTAATTAGGTTACAATAAAGAACTTTGATACATGTAGTTCTTAATTGCTTCTCAGGGAAAAGAAGGAAAAATGAACAACTTACTTCATTGCCCCAGTTTGGATCTCAAATACATTATTATTGTCTTCTTTTCCATAGCTACTTGATCAAGCCAAATTCTCTGCAGAAGGTTCACTACTGCAGAAACTTCAAGTACTCTTCTGAATGCTAAATGATAGCAGGAGGGGAGCTGTGGGTTATTTTGGCTAGAACTTTGCATTCTGAGACGCTCCTGTGTGCATCTGACATTAGAAACCAGACTAGTTCTTTGATACTTCTGTTTGTTAAAGCTTCAAGCGTGTTATGTCCATCCAACCTCACAGGTGGAGCAGGGAAACCACAATGAGCTGCTGATTATTGACTCTGGAATCTAAGCTTCATGTTAAAAATGCTTTTGATGGTACATGAAGGAAGCCTTTTACATAGAAATATGCCAAATGGATAATTTTTGTCAAATAGTGACAAATAGATAATAGCTGATGCATTATTGGTGGCAATTCTGCCTTCAAATAATAATTTCATATGAAAATTAGCTGGTTACAGGAAATTATATTTTTTTCAAAGGGTTTGTGAAAAGAAACCAACATCTATGTTTTTGTATATTTTTTTTTGTTTTGGGTTTTTTTTTGTTTTTTTTTTTTCAGTTTGGTTTTGAGCTAGGAAATTTGGTCTTATTTTTTTACTTAACTTTTAAGGACCTTCTCTTTTCAGAAATGCAAAAATTAAAGGGCTGTTGTAAGGCCTGGTTAAAGGCAGTAAAGGAACTGTGACAAATTATTTTGATACAGTATTTAATGATAAAATCTGCTTTGATGATGTGACCTTCTTGTGGATTACTCTTTCAGAAAAAGTGCTGTGTCTTTCTACCTTGAGCCTGCAGTACCTGTCCAATTCCCCTGCAGATTGCTGCAGCAGGGAGTTCAGGAATTTCATAGTCTCTGTCAGGCAAGCCCTACTGCATTCTATTACTCCATTTTCAGTTTGGTCAGGTATGAAAATATGAATGTAGATTAAGATTTCAATGCTATTTCTTTGCCAAATGAGACCCCACATATTTACTTTTCAAAACCTACGTCAGTAAGATGTTACAACACTTGATAACTTTTATAGTGCTGACAGTAGCAACAATACTCTTCCTGTAGCACCCCTATCCCCAAAAACATCTCTAACAGTTGTTTTTACACTGCTGTGATGGATGAAAATGCCTGTGTGTGCTCTCAGAGAGGCACCAGGTGAATCCCTGGGGCAGGAGGGGTGTGAAGTGTGTTAGGGTAGAGGCCCTGAGCAGTGTTGGGGTGGAAAGGCTGGAAGCAGGGTTTGACTGGTGAGCTGCAGCTCAGGCAGAGGATCAACTGCTGGGTAGGACTCTAAAAAACAGGATCAACCTGAGGGCACTTAGCTGGTGCTTGCTGCAGCTCAAAAAAAAGCTGGAAGCAAGGAGCTACACTGGAAAGACAATAGCTGAAAAAGTGTTTTTTGTTAATATTTATTTCTAGCTATCTTCCATAGATCATGTAATGTTTTTCTACTTAGCAAGTTAATGATTCTTGACTATACACAACTATAGTCCAGCCTTTCAGACATTCAAAGGGAAGTAGCCTGGCCCTCACAGTGTCTGAGGCTGTGGTAAGGATTGTTACTTCAGTCAGTCTGTGGTAGTTTTGTGTTATGAATATCTGTTGTTCTGATGGCTATTTCATCTGACATGAACAAAATGCTGTGATTGTTGCACTGAACTTACAAGAGCAATAAATTACTCACGCAGGACAGATGTGTCCTACTAGATATCTCTGTGGAGTGGAATATTTTGCATTTAGCAATGTTACCCTGTAGTTTGGGGATCTTTGCAGATGGTCATTGTCCTTGTATAAAGTCTGCTGAGGTGTTCCTATTGGGTGGTCATGGTTGAAGAATCTGAAGCTTTCCATTTGAATTTCCTTGACTTTGTGATATAGCATTCAGAATGCTATTGAAACAGTTCTTTCAAGGTTCTTTCTTCTCTCAAAGGCTGGGGGTTTATGTCTTAGAAACTGAAGGTAAAATAATAAGGTAATTATATCCAAAGCAGTTTTCTTAAGCTAATTAAAATAGAAAAATTAACTTAATTACTTTGCATTCCTTGGCTTCTTTGCAATGATCTGTAGCAGTCAACAAAGCAGATTGAAGTGGAAAAAGATTTTACTTCTGTAATGGACTTGTAGTGCAACCTTGCAGTAAACTAGTAAAAAACTAATTGAAAACTGAAATCTAGACAAGTTGCCATGCAGTTATTTTCCTTTAAAATGGTGTGGATTTATATATTTTACGGAAGTATTAAAGAATGTTCTGAGGAGGGTTTTTTCCAAGTTTGGGGTAAATTCTATGGTCTTTTAACAAGAAAGATGAAAATTTATACTTTTACCCTGAAACACAATATGGTAACATTTTAAGAAGAAGGGATTTTCACTTTTGTAGAAAAGAGCATTTTATTCTTACTTCCATGTAAGAGCTGCATATACAGGTGAAAAATTACGGAATAGAGGACGTAGTTAGAGGTTCTAGAATTGGATGGACTTGAGGTTGTGAAAAACTTTTCTTATCTCTTTGTGGAAAGACACTGCTCTATGTTTCTCATGCTTTGTCTTCCTCTCAACAGTGCTAACTGGTATTCCAGCTACTAAGATTGTTAATTGAAATTCAGATGAAATTTTTTTTTCAGATTCTGCTATAGGTCTAAAGAAAAACATTTCTATAAAGAAAGATGAAAAAGTCCAAGTAGTTTGCAAATTGTTCTAATCCATAAATATTTGTGCCTATTTGTCATACATTGCCCTGCTGACTGAATGCAAGGTCCATTGACCTTTAGGACTGAAGCTTTTCATTTCAACTTTCTCGACTTTGTGATATTTGCCTCCTTCTGATTGTTAATTATGAATAATTCTTCTAATGCATTTGGAATTGGCAGGAAACAAGTTTAATGTAGCTATCTTCTAACACCTATTGCCTATTATAAGAAGGGTGTGTTGTGAAGGAAAAAGATGCTTCCCTTTTTTCTTGGCATCAGGTGGAATCTGTAGCTGAACTGTGTATGACAAAGGATTGCCATCCATGCTAACAGGACAGCAGGTATTTATTGATTTGTCTTTTATATTTCTCCAGCAGTTTCTTCTCATCTGAGATATTTAGTAAGGGTATGATATTCTAGAAATAAAACTCCTGTAGCATTTTAATTTTCAGAGTAAGACTAGCATTAAAAAAAAACAGCCCCCCAACGATTTGATGGTTTTCTTTTTTTGTTACTTCAAAGGATATCTTTTTTTCCTAGTATAAGATATATGCAACAGAATTCAACTTTGTAGACTTTTTAAGTTTTCTAAAACAATAAAACTACTGGCCCATGGCACATACAAATTGCAAGTGCAGCCTGACAAATTAAGCCAGAATATTTGGCTCATAAAATTCATTCTGGGGCTAATATACTGAAATCAATATGAAATATTTGCCAAGTCTTTATTTGGCAAGGAGAAATGGATATGACTTTTCTCCCTGTGTAAATAAAAATGTCAGTCCCACATAATGGCACAATGTGGTAGTTTTTACATGGCAGTTTGATCAGTGTTCTCAAGACTTTACCTTACATCTTGCATGGGTTCTTATCACTGTAAAATATCAATGCTTTATGCTGCACATGATTAAATTACTGCAATAGAAATAATTTCTATAGGGCTACATTCTGCAGATTTCTAGAGATGCTGCTTTAAAGCATTTGCATGCCCAGACTAAATAGAAACCTTTTTTTAAAGAAGTTTTTGAGCCCTTTGCCAGTGATGACGAGGAGTGGATGATAGGAAATAGTCCAGAAGAGCAAACATGACTGATGTTTATCTGGATTCTAAAAGAGAAGGAATAATCTCTTTGGGGAGACATTTTGCTTCAGGAAGGACAAAATCAATTGACAAAATCTCTCACACATTTCTCTTGTCCTAAAAAAGAAATCCATGAAATAAAGTGTTCTAGGAGGACTATGCAACCATGCAACTAAACTGTCTATTTTGACTGAAATAACAAGTATATTTCATGGCCTGAAAAAATTTGGGATAAAGTGAATTTAGAAGTTTCTGAATCCATTATGATGCTGGTAGCAGATCTTTTCTCTTATTGAAATTCAGTCATTTCCTTCCACCAAAGAATTATCAAAGACAGGTGTCCTTTTTCATATCATATGTATGAATTTTTTCAAGAAACAGAAGGAAAAGGGAAAAGAAATCTGCCTTGGGGAAGATACTTATTTCTCTCTACAATCTGCTGTACTTTCTTTCCCTCTCCAGTCCATTAGATTCTCATGATCTGCATGTTGTTTACATGATACTTTGATGTACTCTGATACCCTGAAAAATCACAGAATTCTATTAGAAGCACAACACAATGGAAGTTTGACCAGTCTTTTCCAATTCTCTTAGTACTTTTCCCTAGTCTCTTGATTCTCTTGATTTGGATTATAGCTGTTAAGAAAATAACCTGGAGAGCAGAGAAGAGTTTAGAGTTGGTTTGTTGCAAGTTTAAAGTTAAGAAAATAAAAAAAATTGGCATTTTCCTAGATACTTCACATAACTCATTTAAAAACTTAAAAACAATTAATTCCATCTCTACTTTTTTCAAGTTATAAAGAACCAATTTCAGAAATCTGAGCAGGGCTCTTGCCCATACCCAGAAAGAACTGTCTATATTTAGTTTGCTTTTGCACTGAAGCAAGCTATTCCATCTCTGCCCTCTGGTAACCTCTACTTTTTAGAGTCCAATATAGTAAAATATGCCAAACAAAGTAGGTGGAAGAAATCAAAGTACAATTTGATATATCAGGGAATGCTATAGGGCATTAATATTTTCTTGGAACTTATTAATAAAAATCCATAAATTGTGCTGCTTTTTCCAGTAATCTTCCTCAAAGGAAACATTCCTTGTTTGTTTTCTTTTCCTTTGTTGTTGGACATTGGCTTTCTCCTTTTACTGGGATACAGAGATTTGAACAAATCTAAAACTTGTTCCAAAGGGAAAAGTCCATCATATTTGAGGGGGAAAAATAATTTTACTAGCTCCAAATCTCGTTTGTAACAACAGGATGCAGTATTATAAGTGACAGTTTCAAACATGAATAACAAAGATAATTTAGATTGCTCCCTGTCAGCACAACATACATCAATTGATAAATTGTTTAAAAATGCATTGAATCAGTCCATGTGTTGAACTACCATATTCTGTTTTCTCCACTTGTGGGCTGGCAGAAGATTTTTCTCCCCATTTAGGACTTAGTGATGTAGAAAAATCACATTAGCCAGACACCAGTTACTTATTGCTGTATCATGCCTGATTGATGGGGGTTATTTTACTATCATCAGATTAGAGATGAGGAGAGATAAATTAAAGAGGTAGGGGAACTCTCTTGTTGTGGTGTCTTGAGCCTAAAACTACCCCTAAGAGGATAATGAGGTTAATGTACAACAGGGTAGAACAGTAACTTAGCAATTACTTTAAAAACCCCTGTGACTTCTTTGCTGTGAATTTGTGATGGAAATATTGTGCCAACTCCCAGAGACAGGTAAGCAACTTTTAATTGATTAGCAGCTGGGGGATGGCACCTCCTTGAACAAACATGTGAATTTGTGTTTCATTTAAGCCAGTGGTTCTCCAGATCAGCTGTCATCCTGCAGGCTTGAGGGAGATGGCCAACACGAAAGAGAAAATGAACTTAGCCTGCTGAAGGCTGATCAAACAGCTCAGGGAAGGCTGTGAAGTGTATCTACAAGCAGGTTCACTGAGCACATAATCCAATTTGCTTATTTTCTGCTTGCTTTGTACCCCCCCATCATCCTGCTGGAGTTCATCTGAACCTCACTATACTTGACTTTCTCTGAGGATTCCCTGTAGTGGAAGTGCTGCAACAACTGCCCCTGGCTTCAAAATATGCTACATGGGCTTGAAAAGGGTTCAGATAAAAGAGGACTCAGTATTTTAACTCCTGGTAGCATTTTCAGTCTATGTTTGGGAAGTGACTTGCAGCAGGACTTTGAGGTTTTGGAGTTCATTTGGTTGACAGATGTTGATCTAAGAAATTATTACAAATTATCAGACTCATTGGGCATCTTAACACTAGGATTAACATGGGGCATATTTTTCCATGGTAAAAGTAGTGTGTAATTCTGCATTTCTGAAATCATTTTTGCTGATTATTGGAACGTGCAAACTTTCCCTCTCATTCCCTATTTCTTGATGTTTGGAAGCTGTGCAAATAATGTGACTGGTGGATGTAATCTGAGCCATAGGAAAGAAGTAATCTATTTTAAGACTAGGACACTAGGAAGTGAATAATTCAAATGATAAAATATTAAGACATGTTTTGCAGCCAGTGCAACAATGATCTAAAATTAATGCATAGACTTCTGCTTGCATAGAATTTGGGGAACATTGGAAGACATCTAAGAGATTCCTACTAGTGAATGCAGTTTGTGTGTAAAATCACAGCACAGAGCTCTGTCCAAGTTAAATGTAACTTTAATCAGTTTCACAGTGGTGGAAATGTAATTCAAATCAGGGTTTACACATGGTGCAATTGGCTTGCAAGGAATATCCAGTCTGTTCTGCAGTCATGTAATGAAAAGGGTCACAACCTCATCTGTGCTTTGGGCTTTTGATGTGTTGTAAGGCACTTTGCACTCTGAGGTGCTATAGTAGATTTTAGTATGAGTAATGGCACTGACTTTCTCCTGTTCCCAAGAGGGAGAGACCTTTTTCTGAGGACAAGTTTTGCCCAGGACCAGCCTTAAAGCACATTTTTGCCTGATTTCCATTTTGTAACATAACTTATCTGCTTTAATAGTCAAGCCACTTCAAATACAATCATGTCAAGGGAAAAGTGCAGTTTAAGGAACCTGTAGTAATAAAATATCACAAAATGATCAGCTGTGTTGTGCAAATAGTGTATTAATATTTCTCTATGATGAGAATTTTTATTTTCACAAAAAAATTGCTTCACTAGGAAATAGTTGAATCTCTCTGTAAACAGTCTACAGTGTTTACTTGAGTTCATTTTTAGTCTTAAGTATTTTTAAAATAGTGTTGTTTATATTCTTTATCTTTCGTAGGACTGGGAAGAGCAGGGATGTTTTGTTTTCAGTCTGCAGACACATCTAAAATGAGGAATGAAATCCAATCAGTATCTTTAAAATATTAATTTTAGTATTCAATACTGCTGCCAACAAAATTAAGGGCCAAAGTTCTTATGCATTAACATAATAATTTTGCAGTACTTGAACTGGGAATACTTTATGCAGTTTTTTGAATGCTGTTTTCTTGATGATTTTTAAAATGCCAAAACCCCCTTTTGGCATATAGCATATATTGATCATCAGATTTTATAAAAAAGTAAAATTGATCATTTTATTCCACCCTTGCATCTGGGGTTTTTACCTTATTTGAAATGTCACTGGACTTGTTGCAGAACACAAAATCAAGCTCAGAGTTGTGGTGAAAATACACATCCAAGAGTACATTTTGTCCTAGCTAATAACAAATTCTTAACATAATGTGATAGAATAATATTATTCAATTTACTGCAACCTGTACTCTTAAATCAGATCTTTTCTGAAAGGTCAGCTTTTCTGAAAGGCCAGCACTAAACTCTCCCAGCTCTTAGAAGAAATTAGTGTTAAACAGCAAATTTAATTAAAAATCCAATGCAACTGAGCCTATCAACTTCCAAACACTTCAAATAATTTTAATTACACAAAAGCTGGGGTGTTTTTTCTTCTATCAAGTGTCTCTTACTCCCTTCCCTATATTTGCATGTCTTATGAATTAAAGAAGAAAATAATGCCATTGGAAGTTTTTCCTGATCAGGAGTATCCTTGCATAAAAGATAATATTGCTAGGTCTGTTGGTTTAATGCAAGCCAAGATATAAAGTGAAAAATAAAACAATGATAATTTATTTCCATAAAATAATTTAGAGATATCTTATTTTCTATCCCAAACGTACACCTTACAATTCGGGGATGGGATAGATATTTTTTCAGGCTCATATTTCTAACATGAATCTGAGATTTTGGGGCTTTTTAAAGCAGAATGGTCCTACTTTTGTTCCTATTATGTTCCTTCAACAGAGCTGGCTGAAAAATTGGCTTTGCTTGATAGAACAAGGTAGTTTGGAAAGGTCTTATTCATCCATGGGTATCAATACAAGCTACTTATTTCCTTCTAGATATTTTTATTAATGTTTCATAACCAAGGACATCAAAGCAATTGTAACTTAAACTGCTGACTTGCAACTGTGGTCTTTTTTATTCTAGAATTTTTCCTTTTCTCAAACAAAAATATTTTTGCAGCAAAGTAAATCTCCTCTTTCTGAAAACAGTTGTTTAAACTTGTGATTCTGGACACTTTGTGTCTGTTTTGTTATACTTTAGTTAAATGTGAAAAGTTTTTTTTGGAAATGAATACTCAGATTTAAGCAGCATTTTTGACTGCTATTGATGTTACTTTGTTCAAACTCAAAACTTTAAGGCCGCTGTGTTTCTCATGTTCCCTTTTCCCCCTATTATTGTTTTTATAACGCTTTTTTCTCTTTGCCTCATAAGAAAAATAAATAGACAACAGAACCTCTGTGTTCTTCTAGTCAAATGCTGAACACATACAGTCTTTATGCATTGCAAGCAGGACATGAAGTCCAGCTGGTGTTGATTTCAAAAAGGGGACACCCATCAACCATCCTCTTTAATAAAATGGTACAAGAACCCTCCTAGTTGTGTTTTCACTGAAGATGTCCCCAAAACAATGAAACTGCAATAAGATGGCAAAAATAGCTGTGCCTTTATGAATGTGCTTTTTAAATGCATAGTCTTTGAACAATTGCATCTTCTTTGGCATTGTGTAGTATGCAAGATCAATGATGAAGAGACAGATGCAGTGATATGTGATGTTAGCTCCTAAATTCAGGTTCACAAACACTGCTATGATTCTTTTGTTATGAAAATTCCACTAACCTACAGTGTTTCTTCTCTTGCTCCCTTTTATTATATTTTAAGGTTGTGATTTCAAAAACTCGTGCTACATAATGTATGAGAAACAAGAGTGGAAAACAATAATGAAATTACAGGGTAGATGTTATGTTGTCTTCACTACTCAGTTCCAGAACTTGGCTTAGGACAAGGCTGAGTATGGCATAAAAGGCAAGATTGGTACAGGGAAAATCATAAAGGTAGGCTGATATCCTCATCTCAAATGCACAGATCTTTTTAATGAGATGGATTCACAATTGTCAGGGAGGGGAACATCAGTTTATTTTGCTGCTGAAGTTGACATCTTTCCTCTAGTGATCTCTGATAGCAAACAGTCAGTGCATAAACCATATGTAAAATGTGTCCTTGTACATCCAATCTGTTTCATTGTCTCTTTTCTTTGGGTCAGCTGTTACAGCTGTTGTCATTGTTTCCTCTTCCTTTCCTTACTCTTTGTTTTTTCAATCTCCTGTACTCTCTATTTTTATATTCATTCTTTCAAAAAATTCCTTTCTATCCACCCTAAGCTTGTGTGTTTGCTAGACTCCATTTATTGCTGGCAGTCTTATTTTAGTATTTTGCTGTCAGCTGTACAAGAGGCTTCCTTTACCCATTTTGCTGGCATATGGCATAACCAGATTTCAGACTGCAAGAGCGCAGCCAGACATAGCAACAAGTGGCTGAAAGAAAAGGATATTTCTTCTCCAATTTCAGCAAGAGCAAGGATTTTGATTTTTGTTGCTTTTTTGCTTATTGCTTCCTGAGTTCTAGATGTATTTTTGCAGTTTCAGTTTGAGTTTAAAAATTCCAAATACCTGTGTGAGTTAACTCTTGGATTAATCTGGCTAATTAACTCTTGCTGTATTCTACAGAACTATGAAATTATATACCAAAATGCTACCAGATCTTATGTTAATTTGCATTTAATATGAGAAAGAGATTTAATATTCAATTTCCAAAATTTTCTTTGAAACTTTTTCTCTTTGGAGATGCTGAATCATTCTTTTGAAGTAAGTGTATGCTTGTTAGATTTCAAATAAGATAATAAAGAATGTTTAAATTTGCTTTAAAAATATAATTTATATGCTATGAGTTCTCTAACATGACTGACGAGGGTGTACACTGAGAAACAGTATTTCTTAGAAGAAAAGAACTAATTAAATCCTCCAAAATGTCACATTAATGATTAGAAAAGGTTTTTGTTCAAAAAGAACAAAGGTAGAAAGTGAGCTGTTCATAGCTGAATTTATGGTTTTAAACCTAAAAATAATACCTTAAAAAAACCTTGTCCCCCTCATTCGAATATATAACTTTTATCATTGACTTTGCAGCTAATACCAAGAAATTTGTTCATTTGCATTTCATGTAGAGAAGCCAGCCCTGCATTCCTTAGTCATCTGCTTAAACAAAGGGCGATATCAGATCAAGGGCAAAGCTAAAACTAGAGTAATTTGCTTTACATGGAAGGGGTAAATAAATATCCCACTGTACAGTGTGATTGCAACATATGATTTCTGTCAACCTGCAGCTGATTTAAACAGCTCCTGAAATCTTAATCTGTTTCTTGTCTCTCCCAGTTGCAGTTTTCTCTCTCTAGCTATCCTAATCAGTCATTTTTAAGACCCTGCTTTCAAACAGGCAAGTGGAAAAAATGAACTCTCATAGCTCTAAGGTGCTCCTTTTAATGTACAAAATGTGTATCTAAACTTGTAAAGAGGCCACACAAATAGCTCAGCAGAAGAAAAGATGAGAAAGCAAGCTTTAAGGGTGAATAACAGTCATCCTATGAAATGATTTTTGCAATTGGGAATTATCCTAGGGATTGCATCGTTTTCTTGGATCCATTGTGCATATCTTAAATTTCAGCCAAGCAGCTTTTCAAGGGGGAGTTTTTCTGGTTTTTGTTTCCTTTCAATTCTCACATTAATACAGGGGAAATGTATCCATGTTGAATGTGTTTCAGTATTATTTACAATAACTAATCCCAGGCATGCAATACTTCCAGCTAATGAGCAATATAGATTAAAGGCAGATGTTTGCTGAAACCATGAATTTGGCTTCATCTCATAGCAACATTTAATATCTGCTGTATGTTTACTTCTTGGTATGTTGGTTGTCAAGCGGTTGCAGTTCTGTTGTGGTTTAAATTTTAAAAAAGGCCTCCATCTTGGAATTGCAGAATCAGAGAACATCCTGGGATTGAACAGGCCCACAAGGATCACCAAAGTCCAGCTTCTGTCCCTGCACAGGACACCCCAAGAATACCACCATTTACCTGACAGCATTGCCCAAAAGTTTCTGGGACTCTGTCAGGCATGGTGCTGTGACCAATTCCCTGAGAAACCTGTCCAGTGCCCAATCACCCCCTGGGGGAAGAGCCTTTCACTAATATTCAATCTAAAACTCCCCTGGAATCTTGTGCCCTTCAGACACGAAGAAAAGCAAAACCGCTCAGTGTTTCATGCATTTAGCAGAGAACACAGGGAGGTCTGATATCCAGAAGCTGCTTGAGGCTGAAACTCAGCAGGAATTTGATTCTGTGTAAAACAGGAGTGAGCTGGCAAGTTTAACTTCACAACCAGTTGAGCTCTCTTCTTGTTGACACTTAAATGATGTTGAGCACGTTTTAGACTTCTCCAGCAAACAGAGAAGCAGGTGCACGTGTCTCTATTTGGAACAAAGAGGTCCTGGGGAACAGTTAGCAATTGGTCTGATTACTTGTCATCTGAGCATGCAGGAGATGCTCTGGTGCTGAGATCTCCTCTCAGAGCTCAGGTCTAGTCAGTGTCAGGTGCTGAGAAATTGGTTTGTGTTGTGCTGTGCGAACACAAGACAAAGGGGATCCCTAAGCAAACAAGATATCCGAAAGCACTAACCACTGGTCAATATTTAATGATTTCTAATAGAAGAATAAAAGGAAAATAAGTAAGAAAAAAACAACTTGTGACTGAAAACAAACTGAAGCAGAAATAACCAGCACTGTTTTCAGCTGAACAATAAGCAAAACAAGGATATGAAAAGAAAAAAAAAAAAAACTGAAAAACAACTTAGAGGCATTGACCCAACAGGAATTATTTGGAATTATTTAAAGGTAGAGGCACAAGCAGAGAGATAAATGATTAGAGGAAACTAGGAGAAAATGCACTTTCAAGGAAGTTTATTTTGTCTGATGACATTGGTCAACAGGATTGTACTGTCCTAGCAGACATCCTTTAGCTTTGTTGAAGTAGAGAAGAGATTGTAGTGGGATGGTAGGAGGTTTTTCAGGGACATTGCTACTTTGTGTTGCTGATACTGGCCATATACTAATCTAAAATTACTTGCTATATGGGTACATTAGTTTTTTCTTGAATATCAAAACCTGAAAGATGCTAAAAAGAGGTCAAAGGAAGATAAAATATCATGCTGAATTGTCTGCTTTGTTTCTACAGCAAAGACATTCTTTAGAAAAGTTGAGTGGAAGAGAGGAAACGAGACTGATGGGTATTTTACTGTTTTGGTGTTTTCTTTAGGAACTTTATTCCTAGTTTTGTTACTGAGGCTATCTTTTGCTTGGTGGAACAAATGTGTTGTTTACTTGCTTATTGACATGGGTGGGATTGGCTACCCAGAGGCAGGTATTGAAATGAACAGTGAACAGCAGAGAGCCATTCCACCCACCTGTGTGGGAGTGGGAAAGCACATGTTTGTTACCAGCTCTGAGGAACAATTGCTGAGCAGATAGCAGGAACCATTAGTGTGCAAAAATTAATTTATCCCCTATGCTTTACCTAACAAGAAGTGGGTGGTTGGAAAAATAACTTATCCTTGAAGAAGACTAATGACTGATTACTCATTATAAAATCAAAGATAGGTTTTTTGAGCTCGTGTCTTAAGGTGAAGGGAGGCTACAAGGTGCAGCACCCAGAACAGCAGATCCCTGTTGCCTTTTGAGTGCTTATAATAGAGAGCTCTTTTGTTTTGCTCAGCCACATGTTGCACTGCCATAGTTCTGTGAACTGTTTGCTCTTTATTCAACCGATAAGCACCTATGACTTTTTTGAAAGTAATACAATAATGACATAAACCTTTACAAATTAGAACAGTTATTACTTTCAAAGGGATGCTTAGACTCCACTCTGAGGTGTGCTGAATGTTAAATAGTCACTAGGGGGATGTAGGAGTTCTGGATGGAATTTGGGTTCATCTTGGAGGAGTTTTTATCACAGCATTAAAATGCTTCTTCATCAAGAGCAATTTTTGAACTTTATCTGAAAATATTGCACTCTGTGTAATATAAACTTAAATACACCCTCTCTGGCATTTCTTTTGAAAGCTCAGCTGGGCTTTTTGCCTGAGCAGTTTTAGATTAGTTTTAAGCAATAGATCTTTCAGATATAGTCTCACATATGGACCAAATTCTGGGAAATATTTACTCTTTTAACTTATCATTCCTTGTTTTAATGAAAAGCATCTGAAGATCATTGTCATCAGCAGACCATGAACTAAAATGCTAACTGCACCTGGTGAAGGGAAGGCAGTTTTTAACCTCAACTTGTGGCACATGGATGGTACTGACCAAGGGATTGCCTTGTCTGTTCCTGAAGGCAGGGACATGAAAGGCCGCAGTGTAGTTCTGCAGGAGTAACAATTCCAAGACAAACAATACAAGGTTCAGCTCAATACCAGTCAGATATGGATTTGCAGGCATGTTGGAGTGTTCTCTAGATTGCACAAGTCCTTCATACCTGTTACTCTGTTTTATAGAATGCACTATTACCTTTTAGGCAAGAGCTGAATTTTGCCTGCAACATAAAAGTCCATTTATAATCTGCCAACAGGCTCAGCTGCTTTTGATTTAA
Organism: Peucedramus taeniatus; assembly: GCA_013400575.1. NCBI lineage: Eukaryota > Metazoa > Chordata > Aves > Passeriformes > Fringillidae > Peucedramus > Peucedramus taeniatus. The sequence goes on along the minus strand of WBNO01004648.1, from coordinate 20,399 downwards.
AGCATAAAAAAGAAGAATTGCTATTAAAGGACAAACCCAGGAAGAATGATGTGAGATATTTACCAAGAAAATGGAAAGAATGTATGGCTCTGAAATGGGTGGCAAAGAGTAACACAAAGCTTTCAAGGTCTGATAGCTTTGGAAATGTGTGAATTTGTGCCTGGTGAAAGCAATGAAGACCTATAAATGTGCTCATAAATCACATGTATCAGTTACAAACTAAGGAATAATACTGTTGTTTATTTCTCACTCCACTAATTGAAGAAGAGTACCTAGGAAGCCTAGAGGGAAACACTGAGGCTGATTCAAATATCTGAGCAAGCCTGTTCCAAGTGTCTACTTGCAGATGTTTGCTCAGGGGGCTGCTTTCCACAAAGAGGTTTGATGTTCTGCTCTTCTTGCTTGAAGGCACCTGTTTAGGCTAGGAAGTCTATAGCAGAATCTGGCAGTTAGAAATCCCAAACTCCAAAGTGATGCTTCCTCATGTTGCTTTACCTAAAAGGATAAATTCATTGTCTGAAATTAACTGAGGATTCTTAGATGGCACCACCACTGGAAGAGGCTAATGGCACTCTCTCTTTCTAGACAGATATATTCCAAACTGAGAGAATACGTAAAAATATTTACAGTGCTAAACTTTTGTGAATAATGTGTTTTCTGTGAAAAATAAGTAAGCAAGAAATGTCATGGTTTTGGCTAGTATTTATGACCAATGATGAGAGCAGTGGGCTTAAAAATGATGGTACAGCTGACTACAAAGGAAGCCAGTTCATTTCTGCAGCACACAAATAATGCTGATAATTCATTTCACTCCAAACTGTCAGCTACAAGGTAATTCTAATTGGGTGCTTATTCTTTCTCCTACAGATCACAAAAACGTGGTGTATATCAGGGCTTTATTTCTTTTTGGAGTGTTAGATTCTTTGATGCAGTATTAATCTCATGCTGCCTTCAGCTTTTATATACTTCCCCTAGCCTTTCAAAAATATTGCCAATTTTATTTTCTTGTGATTTTTCAGTTATACTTGGAAAGTAACTCAAGGGTTTTAAATGCGCATAATAAATGCATGCAGCACTTCTGTTGTCCCTCACCAAAGCTGTGATTTGTATCTAATGTGAATAAGTAAAATCAGCCTTAACTTCAAATGCATCTGCATCCAGTCTTCAGTAAAGCAGAATGAAGCTTTGCACAAGGAAAAGAAAGGGAAGCTTGGATTATGACACATGTATATAAAATATTGATTTGGTCTTGATTAAAAGCCCCAAATAATGCTCATGTTTTGTGAGGCCTTGCCTAGGTTATTTTACTAAACTTTGAAGATTTCCCTTTCCAATTTACCTGTTGATAGATGCTGTAGTGTTTATGTCAGGGGCTTAGAAATTATTCCAGCTCTTGTTCCAACATTCTGCCAATCAGAAGGCCTGAAAGCAAAGGCTTTCAATTTTGAGGTTTTACTCTTGTACAAATATTTTATTAACATATTGCTCTCTTTGAATTCCACAGGAAAAGTCCTTGTGAGTTTTGTGGAACTAACATGAAATTTTTCTTTGGTTTACACAGCAGTGAGTAAAATTTTATTATAACTTTTTTCAGATACTATAAATATTTTAAAAACTTAGGTCTATGTGCCTTGTAGAGAAGAGTAATGGTTTCTTTGGTTCTTCTTGTCATAAGCTAGTGGCACGGCTAGTTTTTTAGGCCTTAGTGTTCTCTAGGCTTTTGTCATAGACTAGACAGAGCATTCAGATATTTTCAGAAGTAGATGTTTTACCACAATTCAAAGGATGACTGGCCAGAAAAAAACCCCAAAATAAGCATTTCCTACTCTTGTTCTGTGCAAGGAATATGTTAGCCTTTAGTTTTTAATAAAAATTAATAAATTAATAAAAATTCTCTATTGCTTCTTCCTTTTTCCTTATTCAAAGCTTTGGAATGAAGTGCCCAATGTCTCTTTGTTTCTCTTGGTGTTTTGATGGCAGGTTTGTAACCAGCATTAGTCTGTGAGGAATTCTACATATAATATTGCTTTTCTACTTTAGAAATATTTTTAGGGATGACTATAATAGTTATAATGTCACATACTCCCAGAAAAAGCTTCAGGGATACAGAGTCTGACAGCCCTTGGGATGAAAACTCTAGCAGCTATGACATAAAGGACCTTCTTTATATATCTTGTTATTACACAGTGATAACCAGCTCAGGTTTGCTGTGAGCAATGGTAAATCAGTCACCATCACCCACACTTGAGCATTGTCAGCAGCTTGTTTTTCCCATCCATTTAGTCCTGGTTTCTTCAGGCCCTGAATGGACTCTAACAACTCAATAGTTAAGACATCTGGTTAAAATTATGTAGCCTATGGCACCTAGCAAATCAAAGTAATGTAATAGTTCTTTCTGCTCTTAAAGTTTTACAAAACATGGGAAAAAAAGAGCCACAGCATAACAAGCAGAAAAAACTATCAAATATCTGGCAAGAGTATTTTAATGAATGGGAACATGAGAGAAACATAAGAAATAGTGTGGTTTTGAGGGAATAACTTTTCACATGTCTGAAACATGATTTCATTCCCAGTTAATAAAGCTAGAACAGACATCTACTCATGTTTTCCCGCTTTCCTAACTGTCTCTGTATCATATGTATATGATTTTAATGTATATAAGCCTCTGTCAAATCCTCTCCCAAAAGAGGTTTTTATTTTGCCAAATTAAAGTGAAAATTCAGGTAATATGATGCTATACAGCTGCCCTAAAGAGACCAGCATGTGCTCTGATGAGCTGACCAAGAGCAGCTTTGTTATGTGCTTGGTTAAGTCTATAGATAAGGCAAATAATTGGCAGGCTACTCAGGTCTTTCTGGCCTTTGCCATCTGTGATGCCTAAAATGGTCCTAGTGCTAATGATGTCCTTCCCTTAGCTGAAATACAGAGGCTTCTTGTTGTTGTTATAGTCTAAGATCATTAAGATGAATGTTGTGATATCTGTTTACAATGTGGCAATTTACAGTTCTTTTGGAAAGGTGAGGGAAATTTTAAATGGGGATGTACATTGTACGACCATAGCAGCATTAAAGGAGCTATAAGTTAAATAGAAAATTTGAAATAGCTTCTCTGGCATTGTTTCTTCATAAGAAGGACTGAACAGGAGTTGTTTTGGTTTCTTGTTTCATGTCCATGCACAGTAACTTTATGTAGCTTTTGGTCTATGAGAGGTGAGACAGCATGCAGAAGGGTGGGGCAACTTCTCAGGTTTTGTAATTAGAGCAATTCTTTAATCTCTGTTTTCTCTCGTAAGTATTTTCTGGCAAATCAGTCCAAGTGATTGTAGGCACACAGTCTGTGGTGATTGTGAGTGGGGCTGGGCCCAGCCTCATCCCCAGTGGGTGCAGCTGTGAGGAGCAGGTGAGCAGCACTGACAGCAATGAGCCATGGAGTGCCCAGGGGCACTGAGCAACCCCCAAAGGGAGCAGAGGGCACACAGGGGCACTGCAGGAACACCAGGGCTACAAAAGGCTGGGCTAAACAACAATAAAGAGCTGTAGATGCTTGAAGCCTTCTGAAGTGGTGTGGTGTTGCCCTGTATGGGTTGAAGTGTTCTGAAATTGTGTGGTGTTACTCTGTGTATCATGGCCATCTCAACTACGACATGCACTGTGATATATGCTGTGACAAGTGATTGGTGTTTTTTTTTTTTTTTTATATTAGCATAGCTACAGGTCTAAAAGACTTCTGATTGTATTGCTTTTGTTTGTCCCCTATGATCTCCATCCAGTCATCACCATCTGTTGACATGACTGAAATTTACAGTCTCAGGAGAACATCAAAACCAGACTATTCATGCAGGAACCAGGGTGCAAACCTGAAATGGAGAGGGACATTTCATAAAGGCATGTAGGACCATGGGACCAAGGGGTATGGCTCCCAGCTGAAAGGGGCAGGTGTTGTTTAGATACTAGGAGGAAATTCTGAGACTTTTGAGACACTGGAATAGACTGCCCAGAGAAGCTGTGGGAGCTGCAGCCCTGGAAGTGTTCAAGGCTGGTCTGGATGGGCTTTGAGCACCCTGGCCAGATCTCTGCTCATGGCAGGGGATTGGAACTGAATGATCTTTAGGCTCCTTTCCAACCCAAACTGTTCTATGTGTTTCTGAAAGAGATTTTTCTTTTTTTTTTCCTCTGACTATCCTCTTCTCATTTCTTGTACGCCCAGTCCTTTGCTCAGCTTCTCTGCAACACATAAGTATGATGGTCTTGGTAATGACCTGAATTTGTCCTCTTGGATTGTGGGGGATCTAGACTACTGAGCAAGGCAGGATTTGATTCTTTTTGCTCTCAGCCTTTTGCTTTATGGACCATACCAATTAAAAACTAAGAGGAATAGGTATTAATGAGAGAGTTAAAATATTTTTTGCTCTACTTTTCCTCTCAAATGATGTCCTTGTTCCACCCCCAGGTTACCACTGTTGATGGGAAAAAAAACTGACCATGGAAGAAAGATGTCACATTTTCTTCTCTTTCTTTCAAATACTATGCAGCAAATTCAAGTTGAAAGTAGGTTTGCTCTACATTCCTTTTATTTAGGCATTTCAATACAGATTATGTCAAAAATATATCACAGAAGAACTAGAAAGCTTCCTATGTATTGAGTTTTTTCTCTTGTGTTATAAAATGTCTCACTTTCTTTAAGACAAAAATTTGCATGCAGAAGGGATTTTGAAAAATGTCTTTTCCTGACTAATATATTCGATACATGTAATTTTATTGCATTTAAAATGGTATAACTTGATTTTAGAAAAAAATCTACCCTGACTTCATCAAGAATATTTTATTTCAGAATACCCAGTAAGTAAAAAAAAACCACATTCCTGCATAATAACTTATTTTTAGCTTCCTCTGGTGTAAAATCTATGGTACCTGAAAAAAAAAATTAAGTGCCCCTAATTTTACTTGCTTTCTGCATCACCTTTGAAAAATTCATAGCATGTATTTCAATAGCCAAAATGTTTTCTCTTCGTCTAGAGTGTGCTGTGCTTTGCAGATGATAGCTGAGCTTGTCTAATCAAACTAAAATTGGTACACTTACTGAACAAAGTTCAGCACTTGTTTATGATCTGAACCAAAGACCAGCTTTGGATGTGTGTTGAGGAATGCCAAATAGATAAAGATGCTTCCTGACACTGAAATGAACTGTAGTTCTGCCTAAGGAAGTACTACATGAACTGCCTTGCTGCTTTAAAAACCAGCCACACAAACATGAAAAACAAGCAATTGAAGCCTTAATGTTTTATCACAAAGTTTGAAACTCGTGCTGGATGAGTTTGTGCCTGTATCTTTGAGAAACTCCAAAAAATAAAGTTCTGGATAGCAGCTGACTTTTACTTTTCTTCAATGATTTCATACAATTCATAGATTATCTCTCTTCCCATCATCCCTGTCACTGTTTTTGATAGGGACAAGTGGCTGAGGAGATGCATGCAATGTAGTTGTCAGCTCCAAAGAGATGCTGCAGAAAGGTGTATGGGAATAGCTGTCAGGAACAACAACAGTAGTCAAGAAAAGTTTATTTCTGATGGCAACTCATGTGACATCTGTGAATGAAATGTGTTTTGCTCAGATTCTCCTTCAACCATCTTAATGTTGCAGTAGACAGGTTTATTAGGGGTATTTTTTTTCTTGTTTGGGTTTTTTTTTCCCCCCCACCTAAAGTATTTAAGGTTTAGTATATGAAAACGTATACTGCATAAAGTATACTGTATAAAATAGCTGGAAACAATTCCTGGATTTGATGTTATTTAGAATATAAAGTTCCTACAATTTCTCCGAGTGTTTTCCATTTTCCTTCTTTCTCAGAATTCATTTTCTATGTATATTTTGGAATTTAGCTTGTTAGCTCCCTAGTAAAGTTGACAAATAACTCTGAAACAATGTGAACAGCTAGTATTTGTTTCCTCTACTTGAGAGACTACACTGATGGAAAATTTCAGTCACTTTGTGATGCCTAGAGCAGACAAACTTCTAATTTACTTGGGTTTTGTGTACCTATTTTGGAGTTTGATTGGTTTTGTTTTTTATTTAAATAATTAATGGAAAAGGCAGCCACGTCAATTACATTTGTGCATATTTGGTATTTATGCATGTAATTATCTAGAGCTTACTGATTTAAAAAGCTGCCTTCTCCTGACTTCTACCCTTCAAGGTTTTTTTCTGTCATGATTTTTTCACTCTGGACCATAAATTGCAACCCTGAACTGTTTCCCATCTTGTCTTTAGAACAAGAATACACCTGCTGCAGACAGAACGCCTTCACTTGGATTTCAGTGACATGTTTTGTTCTGCTCGCTAAATGGCCATTCTCGAGGTTTGTCTACTGATTAATGTAAAATGAAAGGCATCTTTCATGTGCTGTTAAGAAAAAATAATCAGGGAGGAATAATAGATGAGTTTCCTGCATTTCCACAGACACTACATGCCCTATTATTGGCTGAAGCCCACCAGGAATAAAAGAAATACGGCAGACATTAATTCCTTGCCTTTCAACAGGAAATGCTTTGTCCCTAGCTCGCACATACCATGACTGCCATAAAATATATCGGGTTACACCGTTCTGGTGTTTCTAAAGCACGTTTTAATGGGGAGTGCCTGCCCCAGACATTCTCCAAAGTCAGAGCGATGCTGCGCATCTGTACCCTACAAGATTCATTGCAGGCTTAACCAAGACCAGTGCAAGTGTGTTTACTATCTTCTCTTTAGGAGACGCTTCCTTGAGGAGCGCAGAGTTACCAAATCGCGTTCCTCGCTTTCTCAACTGCCGCCTACTCTTGACGCCTCCTCTCCCCCGCTCGCTGCTGCGCTGCCCAGCCCCGGCGGTGCCGGCGGGAGGCAGGGGGAGCCCGGGAGCAGCGGCGGCGGTCCGGCCC
>WBNO01004648.1:0-13254 GCA_013400575.1 Peucedramus taeniatus | reverse complement strand
CCCAGCCCGGCACCCGCACGGACCCGGGGGTCTCGGACAGCCGGGCAGGGCTTTGTGAATTTCAAGTAGCTGCGAATAATGAGATGCCTTTCATTCGGGGCCGGTTTTTTTGCCCGTTGTAAGTACAGTAAAGCCTTTATCCGAGACGAGGTTTTGTTTTGCTCGTGAGGCTCCGCCGTGGCAGCCCGGCGGTGCTGGGCGGCAGCCGAGCTCGCCGCTGGGGCTGCTGAGCGCTCAGTTGTTCTACAAGGGAGGATCTTCGGCTCGTAACCAAACCCAAACCACCAAGATAATTTTAACTCCGCGTGTATCGGGAGGGTGGAGTGCTGGAAGAGTTTGCTCGGTCGTCATGCGAATAGAGAGAAGTCTGAGCAAGGACTCCAGCTCTGCCTTGGAATCAGAGAGGGAGATTCAGGGAGAAATTCTCAGTTTGAGAGGCTCCAAAAGTTGTATGACAATTAGAGGAACGTGTTAAAGTATGTTGTTCATTTAATTTCACTGTCCTTCTCATTTATTAGGGGGCACCGAGAGTCAATCAAAGGCCCGTAAAGGTTAATTGTATTCTTCGTACAAAGGAATTGGCTCCCTTCCGAAGAAATAGATTTCTGGGGTCTTTTTTTGAACTTAGGACACTTATTAGATTTCTAATTTAAATGGCATGCAACTTTTAAACTTTTCAGTTCCTACAGTTTTATTGCAGTTGCAAGTCCTTAAAAAGTCCTCTTTATGGAAAGAAAAAGTTATTACAACTAAAAAGATGCTAAACCCCTCCTAATAAACTGGTAAACAAGGCATACATCAAGGTGATTATGAAGGTGCTTTGAATGTGCAGAAATTAATGTAAAATATTATAGCAATATATTTAGTTTATTCAGTATAAATATAAATAAGCATCTATATTTGTGTGTTATGTGAATACTTCTCCTTTTAGAAATTATTTTCTGTGATTTTCTTCCCCTGTATGTTAGATGAACACATAATGTGAGTGGTGCCTTTCAGTTGTCGTAGGGATAAGAAGTACTTCAGAGCCACTTAGGGTGTTAATCAAAAATAAGACAAAACAATTTACTAGAAAGGAAAAGAATATATTTTTGAAGGTCATCCTTCTATTGTTAGGGTAATTTCAGAATGAACAGTAAGCTTTGCCTCATAGTTGTAGATTTCTTGGCTGATTTGTCATGCAGTAGTTTTTCAGGTACAACTTCAAATATTTGGAGATTATTCACTTGAAGTTAGAGAAAGAAACAACAAGGTGGGGGGAAGTAATTTCATTATTATTAGCCATACATTCTGGGATGCATTTTAACTGTATGAATGTGTGAGTGATTGTAGATTTCATTAAAGGCATATGTTTATGTGAATAGCTTGAATAAAGAGAGTGATTTAGGGATTAAAAGCCTGGTGTTGTGGCACAGTGTTGAAGGATGCAAGGGAGAACTTTGGTTTATACTTTCAGCAGAGCTACAGTGGCAGGAATATCAACGAAAGGGGACTGGAAATAAGCAGAGGCAAGTACAACTCTGGTTGCTTGAGAAGTTAGGATGACGTGATTGGGTGTGTCTTGTGAGTGATGAGTACAGAAATTAAAATTATTACAACAGTGAGCTGTGATACAATGTTCTGTGTAAAGCATTTTAAATCTCTTAGGAAATCTCCTGCTACTGGAGGGACCAGCAAGGAGGAAGATGTAGTTAATAGGAGTGGAAAAGGAGGGGGGATGTTACACAAACTACTGGTTTGTACAGCCACCTTAGTCTTTGGAGGTAACTTTGTAACCTTTTTGAGGGTTTTTCTAGAGTTCAAAGATTGTGCATCTACTGTTCTGCAAAACACTCACCATTTCAGAATTTCCTTTACAAGGTCATTTTAAGTACCTGATCTATTGCATGTAGACAAGGTTAAATTTTGTGGTTCAGTAAACAGTTCAGCAGTTTGTAAACATTGTTAGTAATGTATGATGTTTGTAAACATTGCTGGATGCTCTAAAAGTCACAATCAGGAGACTTGCATGAAGCACTTGAGAGGTCTAATAGAATAAACTGGAATTTGTATTACAATTATGGAATTAGTTTTTCTCTTGAGATAATCCCTCAAGAGTGTATTACTTGAACATGTCATAAGAACATAATTAGAACTACCAGCTGAATTAATTAAAGGACAGCTTCAGCTTGAACTGGGGAACTGACATAGCTTGACAGAGAACAGAGGGAAACTACCTTATCACTAAATTTTGGGCATACCTAGTATGGCTTGTGTCAGGATTCTAATTCTGTCATTTTTTTTTTCAAGAGAACAAGTAGAAGAATACTAAGAGCTGGAAAGTCCACCAGGTCCTCTTCAAAAGAACTGCAGGTCCCTTAGACTTTTTCATTTATTATCAATGGTGGAATGCATGGCAGGAGATGAGTCTTTGTCCCAAATACATCAGCTCTTGAAATGAGGCAAAAAAATAATTAGTTTATGACTTCATAGTTGTTGCACAAGTATATGCTAATTGTGCAGAAATAAACATTTTACCCATCACCTTTTTTGCCTTACTGTAATCTGATTTTTGAAGGGATAAGCTTCTTTAGAGACTCAGGTTGTAATCCAGAAAAGAGCAAACAATACTGCCCCTGTTAGCATACACAGTGCCTCTGCATAGCTCCCTAGCAATGTTCTCTTTGGTTCTCTTACCTTCAGAATGTAACTATGTATGCAGATATATCTGTCAATATCTTTGGAAGTAATTTCCTTCCTAGTATCTCCTGAATCCCTGAGATCAGAATGTTGGGTTTGTTCATGCAGATAGCTTTGCTACCTCACTGTCAGCGCTCCCCTGAACATTCTCTGTGACTTAAATGCTTAATCAAGCTGTTCTGTGGATTTGCTGTTGTGGGATGGCCAACTACTGCCACTGAATGTTTAGCCCTGATCTGGGTTTGCAGTCACAGCCTGGGTTGGTTAGGGCTGGGAGGAAGAAGGGGGTAGGCTTATTCAGTTATCTTAATTTTGTGGTCTGTCCTCGGGGCACAGATCTGAATGCACTACTGGCATCACTGCCACCCTTTCAGTCTCAGATATGTAGCTGTGGACCTTGTCTGTGCTACTCTGTTTGCCCAGGGGCACTGGAAAGGCTCTGGGAATGGTTGGTAGTAGCTCTTTAAGACTTAATGTTTTTTCTTAAGCATTTTAATGCACTTAAAATGCATTTTTAACCTAGGCTGCAGCTCCACTGCATGTGATAAGCAGACAGTGCTCCCTTAAGACCCCTTCTTGCTGTATGGTTTCAGAACACGTTTGTTACACTAAACTGAGCATCAAGAGTCCAAAGCGGTGTTACCACGAATTTTATCCAGGATCCCAATAGACAGTTTATCCAGCTGAAAACACATTTTGAATTCCCAGGAAAGCATTTCCACTTTCATTCCTCCTCTCCTCTGCCAGTTAAAGCAGATGTTCTTATCACCAGGCTAAGAGGGCGCTCTAAATTGAAATATGATTGTTTCGTCAGGCTGAAGTGACTTAGGTTTCTGATGTGTAATTACACATCAGGCAAAAACAGAGAGAATGTAGAATTTTGTAGCTGAGGGAAACAAACATATTTGTAGGGCAGAGAACACCTGAGTTTCTGACAGCCATCTAAGTAGTTTTCACTAAGCAAGAAGCAGAACTCGGGCTGTAACACCTACGGTTTCACACAGGCTGCTTGATAATTTGGCAAGAAGTACTGGGAAGCCTCTTAGATTAAGGTACTGGATTTCTTTAACTTCTGCAATATTCTTTTCTGTCTTGAAGGGCAGCCTTTAAGAAATTGTAATTTTAATTCCAGAGTCTGACATATTCATCTTATTAGTCTATAATCACTTGGTTGCTACTGCATTTATTTTATGTTGCACCCTAAGCTTGTGTATTCTGGTTTTATTCTGAGAACTGAGCTATGTTTTGTCCATTTACTATATCACTTGCAGTTATAAAGATTCAGCAACATCTGTGCAGCCAAATGTTTTTCTGTGTATTCTGTCAGCAATACCTGATCAACACCCTTGCATTGCAATGGTGTGCACAAGTGTAAATTGGTAAACAATTCTCTTAATAATGTGCTGGTTGGAGACTGCAGCTGGCTCTGTTGACAGAGTTAAGGTGGGGTGTTTGGTTTTTTTTTTTTTTGGTCACCAGAATTTAGAACTATAATCTGTGGAAATTCTATTTATTCCTGTGCTGTAGAGATATCCTGAGCAATGCAAGTAAATAATGTTTCTGTGTTGAAAAATATGGCAATTCTAAAGCAAATCTTTTGGCATTCAAAAGTGTGTGGTGGTTGTTTCCAGCTTTGTATATTGCTTTGTGGAGAGGGGTATGTGGCTGCTCCAGTACTTGGGAATAGATAGGGATATAGAAGCCTAATCTCTTCAATCTTCTCATAATTCCCAAAATAACATGAAAGCTGTAAAACTGTATGCAAACTCCTCCTCATTCTTTTCAGATAGAATGGTTTTTTGAGGCCTGTTGAGTTCTCTGGAATGCTTCAAGATCTTTAATGTGGCTTTTTTTCAATTCTTTCTCTGCTCTCTCCATCCCCTTAGCTTTAATGGGCAAAGTTCTGACTGTAGGCAAAATGCAGCAGTACCATAGTGTGCAAAGCAGAATCCTCACTAGTACCTGTTATGACATTTAATATTCAATTCTGTTTCCATTTTTTTTCTTTTACATGCAAATGTCCTATCTTCAGTTCCTTCTAGGCAGAATGGGACATTAGGCACTTAAACGTTGTGCTTAAACTTTCCAGGTGATCTACTCTAAATCCCTGTTGCCTTTAAAGCCTTTTTCAGAGATCTCAGCAGTCTAGGCAAAATCAAAATTGTTTTCCACTAGACAAAAGGCTTGGGATGAGGTTCTCCTGCTGTGGAGAAAGATGTCTGGAAAGGAGGTGAGAACCCATTCTCCCCTGGGTCTTGCAACTCTCCTTGTGGTAGGGGACCCTGGGGAGAGCTGCTTTCTTCCCAGCTGCAGCCTGGGTCTGCTCAGCTTTGGCAAGTGTCTTCTGTGCTAGTACTAGCACTTTATACCTGCTGTATAATTATGTGTAATTATTGGTTTTCCTGTGCACAAAGGTACTCCTGATATTAATGAATATATTTTTTTCTTCTCTCAGATAGGGAGCTTTTATTTTAGGGTGTGTGTCTGTGTTTGCACATCTTTTGAAGAAGGTTTCTCCTGAAACAGCAGCATTTTTTTTCTTAATCTATTGTGAAATCTTCTGGAACATATCACTGAAGTGAGGTAATGAGCCTAGATAAAGGACTGTGTTCCCAGTAAAACAGACTATTTTTCCTGCAGTCACATCTCAAAATGTTGTTTGGAACAGCAATCATCTTTGCATGCCAGTTACATTAGGAGCTGTTTAAGAAAGTTTCTTGTGTCCTCAAACCTATTTTTTAAATGTTTGTCCAGGCCATCTTTCCAGATGCCTTGCTGTGCAGATATGTGCAGTCTCTAATACTTTCTTCCTACACGCTGTGTTGGCAGCTGAGTGCATTCAAAGATCATGAGTCAGGTTCCCTAAAAAAAAAAAAAAAAAGGATTTAAAATACTGTAGGCTCCTTGTGAAGATTTAGTATTGTTTTCCTTCTTTAAAGCTTTTTCTTTTTGCAGGTATGTAGACCTGAACTTTATTTTGTATTGAAAACAATTTATTTTTCACATGAACTCCAAATTTTAGGACTTGGGTCTTCAAGAAAAAGTCTCTTGTGAGGCTTGTCCCACAGCTGACAATTGTAGCTGATAGCTTTTCTCTTTTGTATGTACTCTTTTTCCTGATTGGTAAAGTGGCAGAACCATCATTTCCAAAGCAGTGGACTCTTGGGATCAAAGCTAAATGGTGATTTCATGTTGCAGGGTATCGTATGCCCAAGTCATACCTGCTTTAGAGTAACTGTAGTTAAGATTAATGTGTGGAGACTTGTTAAAGCAAAAAGTGAGAGGTGAAGTGTATGTGGTAAATGATGCTGAATGTTTACTTCTGATAGAAAATAGCAGCAGGGACTGATGATGTAGCCAGCAGAAAGTTTGAGACATTAACCCCCGCCATGGTGCCTCTTAATCTGTTTCACATGTGTAAGCTCTAAAGCAGAGCCTACTGTGGATTTGTAAACACAAAAGTCTTTAATGTCTGAGATAAGGACAGTCTTTTTCTTGATTCAAGCAGACTAAAAATTGCGTTACTAATTTTGTAAGTTACATGTTGCATTATTATTCAATTTATCATGTTAAGCAAATGTGCTTAGGATGGAAGAAATACTTTTCCAACAAATTGTGCAGCTGGAGCTGTTATTAATTCCCTAATCTTTCTGTGCCATATAATAATTGCACTTAATTGTTTGCTTTTGCTGTGTTTTATGGTGTGAATTATGGTATGTCAACACTGCTGAACAGGTATGTTAGTGTGTGTAATGCTAACATTCTTGAAAGAGTTTTCAGGTTTCACCTGACTGGATGAAGTGGCTCAAGTGTAGCTACCAATGCAGTGCTTTGTACATTTTCTTGTAATCAGAGTTTGTAGTTGGTTTTTCTTGGTGATGGGTTGGTTTTGTCCTTGCTCTTGTTTTTGTGCAGGGTGGTAAGGTAAGAGAAGGGCCAATGCCCTTGGCTGGGAAAGGGGACATGTCAAGTAACATTTTCTTACACAGCCACTTAAAACTATATCAGTATGCTAGTGGCTAAAATTTTTGTTAAATTGCTTCCTTCTACTCCAGTGGGGCTCTCCACTTCTAATTCTACTTTTTATTCTTTTAAAAGCATATTAGGTTTCTTTGGAGACCAAAAGAACTCACCTAGAAGTGTTTCAGCTTGTAAAAATGATTCTCCATCTTCCCTCCCGTCCCATTCTGTGAGAGGAGCTCTGTTTCTGGTGTAGTCCCCACAGGTTTGAAATTGTACCCAACAAACCAGCCAGTCTTGGAGAGGGCACTTGGGAACTTCAGTTCTCAGGGTAAGTTCTCTCAGGGCCTATTGCTGCTGCCCTGAGAGACAGCAGAATCTGCAAGCTGTGCTTTAACCTGGCCATACTGACTGGCAATCCCACGTGTCTGTCACAAGCACTCTGTCATTAACAGCAAATGTGATAATCTAGAAGAGCATATGAGCTATTTATTGTTTTCTCTTTCAAATTTAAGTACATCTCCCAGAGGTCTTGGTTCCAATCCCCGTGTTTTATGGCTGAGGATATTGAATGCAGCTATTAAGGGTTTTGTATTAGTAATTTTCCCTGATGGGAAGAGTAATTCCTGAATCCAAATCATTATCTGGCATTTCAGCCATGCTCCACTGACTGATGTGCTTGCATGGGTAATGCCCCCAGTTGTCAGTACAGCTATGTGGCTCTTTTTTTACTGGTTTTGACTGGGATGGCACGAGACAGCTGGTGGCCACTACAAATCTGCCAATGTGAAAGCTCAGAGCGAGCAGAACCTACATGGGTGTTGCAGTGATCTGTCAGGAAACTGAAGTGCAGTTGACAGCACTGTTGATTATTTCTCTTAGAAACAAGCAGGTGTTTGCTTGGTTGATTGGCAAGGCAGAAATGATTTAACTGCACAAGAGACAGTGCTGCTGCAAGGAAGGAGGATTTGTGTCACGGGAGGCAAGGACAGTGCTGTACTTCTGAGGAACTGCTTTAATGCCCTGTGTTCTAGATGGTGTTTATTTCTCCAGTCTTGCACAAAAGTGGAAATGTTGGTTATTATCCACAGCAGTAGATGCAAAATTGTCACTCTGCTTAGATTTTTGATTCTGTTGTTGGGTTTCCTGAGGAGGAGAAAGGAGAGGGTGGGACTACTTAGCAATAATATGGTGTCATGGCATCCTGTTTCATGTAGCTATCTAATTAAAATAGATTATTAAGAAATAAGATTTTAAATTCTACATTCTACATGGGCATTTAGTATTAGATGGCAAGCCCAGCATGTACATGCTAATACACATACTTAACATGTTTTCTATATAACTGATAGCTTTCAGTCTTCTCTGTTTTCAAAATGTACAGTTTGCACCATGAATTCTAAACCCAGACTCAGAAAAGAGTGACATGCTTTAGTGAAAAGTTTGCAGTCGTACTTAAACTTATTTTTCCCAAGGTTGAATCTAATAGGATAAAGGATATCTTAGGAGCAAATGTTATTTTGTTGAACTAGAATGCACTTACAAAATATCTTTCTTTATCTGAGTTTTATTCTCATATTACTCTGTTTTGTCACTTAAATTCTCAGATTTCATCAATAAAGAAATGGCATAGACTTTAATTTTAAACCTCCAAAGACAGAAAGAAATGTAGTCACTATAAAAATAGATGCAACATAATTTGCTCACCTATTTTATTTGAAGCCAGATAAGAGAATTATGTAGCACTAATACAATTGAGAGGTGGTATTGTGTGGGTAAAGTGAATAATTTTCAAGTGCTCATTGATGAGGCCTTTGATGAAGTGCATCATGTGTAGCCTGTGTCAGCCAAGGTGGTCATTTAAAATGGAGTAGAAAGCTGCTTCTTCTGGAGGTTCTGTGACAACAGAGGCTTTTTGGGGAGACTCTGTGTGATTCATATACCTTGTGTGTCCAGATATCTTTGCTGACCACTGATCTGCTGACATGTTTCAGGATTTCCTCATCTGTGATGCTTTTGGCTTGAATTTTAAATTCATTTCAAACTCCACTCCTGGAAGAATCTGTGGTACTTCAAACAGAAGTGCAGTATAAGAATGAACAGTTGCCATCTCAGCTCTTGACATCCAGAATTCAGAGCCAAGTCATGTTTTGATGACTTAAGGATATTGTACTTTATTATGTAGCATTTTTCTTACCATTCCTAGAGGATATCCTGAGTTTTTATAATTTAATGGCTTATGAAGAATTCCTAAATAAGACTTTCTCCCCCTTCCCATTTTGGAACTGTGTTTCCTCTGAAGCATTGTTAGACTTGATTAGGATCTAGGAAATTTTTGAGTAATGAGTCAGAAAAATAAACAAAATCTGAGCAAGCAAAAGGTGGGGAATGGAAAAGACTTCTGGTTTAGACGAGTTTAAATCCTTTCAGCTCTAAATTAGAGGTATAGTTTCCCTCTCCTGCATGCACACCTTTTCCTTCCTTTTCCCTTGTCCTTTTCTTCCTCTTGCCCTTGTACTCTCAGAAAACCCCAGGAGAACAGTTGTGTTGTGCCTTACTGAGATGACTTTATGGGTTATGGCATATCTGTGGGATATATGTGCTTCTTTAAAAGGCCCTGAAGGGAAAGCTTTCGACTGTAACAAATCTGTCCTGTAAAGGATGGAAAGCAGTAAATATGCTTATAGTTGTAAACACTAGTAATTCCACAGCAGTCCCTTATGTACCTCTTGCTCAGAAAATTATCTTTGTTGTGGTTCTGTGTGCTTTTCAGTTTGGGATTTCAGGTTTTTTGACATTGAAACTGAACCGTGATTAGAAGGTTTGAAGAAATGGACCATAAAATAGATGTTTAGTGGAAGATAAGTAAAAGCATACTTGATAGGATTAGTGGAATATATTTGAGATGTGTTATGTTGCTGGCATACCCGTGACTGCTTAACCGCTGAAATAATCTGTTGCTATTTAATCCAAATAAATTTCATTTGCTAGGTTGTCTGGAAGTTACTGAGTAAGTTACTTAGTTGCTTAGCCAAATGGCAGGGAAAAAAAAAAAGTCAAGCTACTGAAGAAATATGCCTTGACAGCAAAGAACATAAAATGCTAAGGACCTCAGTTCTGAAGGAAATAAGTGGTTTGCTGGAAATAATTGCTTGAATATTTTGAATTCATTATGGTGAATTTTGCCAGATGCTTTTGAAGAATATTTATGTATGTTACTTGCTGTTGTGTTTCTTGTGCTTGCTGCAAGGCATGCGTACTTCTGGGTAATTTGATCCTGTTTGTTTATGGTCTAAATACTTCTTTTCCCCCCAGACAGCAGTATTGAATTGTGTATTATTTCAGCTGCTTTTTGGAAAACGTGACACAAATATAAGTCCCAGGCAGTGTTTGTCTAAGGTAGAAACATGTTTGTTTAAGGTAGAATCAAATGTATTTCTTCTTAGCTGACAAACTTGGTGGGATCTTGACAGATTTCTGATATTTGTGTTTCACAATATACCCTAGAACATTTTACAATGTAAGATCTTCAAAGAGATGGTGCAGCTCAAATACATTTGTAGCATGTCTGAAGAAAGCAACTTATTAACTCTACTCTGAGCCTCTGACACCCTGGAAGTGTGAAGGGTGGGGAGAGTGTTTTGTGCTCATTCCTATCTTGTCACTTATCTGGAAACTGTCAATTATTTGAGCCTGCCCTGGCGTGTGGATATGAGGAAAAGTGGTATACATGACAAAGTACTGGCTAGTGTGAGAGCTGAAATGTGAAAAATTGCATTGTGAATGATGGGAAATTTATGGTATTTAGTTCTGTTTTGTGTGGATATAGAAATCCTGCTTATGTCTATTTGACTTCTCAGGATGTCAAGATGTTCACCCTGTAGTTCTGGAAGTCATTTAGAGTGAAATGATGCTCCTGAGATGGTGGTTGAAACACTTCTCCATATGTTGCTACCCTTTTCCTGTCTAGTGCCCCTTTCTTTGGGTACTGGCTCGGGTGTTTTTGGTATGGCATCGGGACCTGGATCAAGTATGACCAAGAAGTGGGAGGAATAAGTTAATTTAGACATGTTCAGTCTGACTGGGCAACAACAGAGTAAAATGGAATACAGTTGCTTTTCCAAGTAGATATAAAACCCAGGCATTGGTTAGTCATACACTGGTTTCCTCAGTGCTTGCAGTGCAGTTCTTTGCTGACCTGACCAGGACAGATTTATCTGTGTGGACATAGTCTCTATCTGGCTTTCACTCATGTACTTTTATGCTCTTCAAGGCATCCCACTTTAATAAGTGAGGATGAACAGTGCTGTAGTGCAGAAAAGCAGAAAGCTTGTTGTTACTATATCCAGTTTATTTAGCTTTGTCATGAATTCAGGTTCCTATGTGTGTGTATTAGGAAGGTTGGTTTTGTTTTCCTGCTGAGCTCTATCAGAGCAAAAAAAAACAGAAAAGCTTTTTTCTTGCTTCTCACCTCTCTTTAAAAATGAGGAATGTATTAACTTTTGAATGCACCAGAGCTCAACTTATCTATTAACTAATAACAGAAAAGAAACAGAAGTTGCAGCAGAAAATGTGGTGGCTCTGTCTTGTCCAGTGGCTGTTGCCCCCTGCTCACCCCCATTTAAAATATGCTATCAGTAAAGATAAAGTTTTTCCTTTGAATGTCCACTTTTGTAAGGTTTATCATAGCGTGGAACAACCTGCCAGAAGTTAACTGCCTTTTGGCAGATCTTGTTACAGTTAATGGTGTTGCTGGTGCAGGAAGAGAGGAGGATTCAGGTGTTCAAGGGACTGATCTTTAAAAAGAATGCAGACTGTTTAAACTAGTTTTTTTTTAGCTAGTCTCAAGTGGAATTGGGCTGCAGCAGAGTACTCCCATTTTTCCTTTTACCTCTCTCCCTGGCAATGATTTTGGAACTTGTTGGAGTCCTCCAATAAAATTTTCATGCATTTCACAAAATCTGATGAATTGTTAGAAAAGAGAGATTGATGTCACTGTCCCTGTAGGAAACATGCAGCTGACTGGAGGATGATGTGGTTGAAACAGTGGATTCTTGCTCATCACCTAAATCTGCTGAGTTTTAGTGACAGTTCCCTGTAACAAATCCTCTGATAAAAAGGTTTTTTTTCTTGGTCGTGAAAATTAATCAAGCCCTGTCATAATGGATGCAACCTTTCCAGCACTTTGTTTTGGAGTGGCCTTATTGGTGCACAACATTGTGAATTTTATCATGAATTCTTCATCATACTCATGCAGTTCAGTCATCTTTTATTTATCTTCTATTTTTATCACATTTTAGCATGTTCTATTTTCTTTAAACTTTTGTTTTAGTCCTCTTCAGTTTGCTTTTTCAGTAGACAGTCCTTTACTCAGTGGTATTTCAGCAGAATTGGCATTTCACATCCAATATATGTACAGTATACATAAATTTCCTTGTTTTGCCCATATCTCTTCAGTGTACCATATTTTTTTGGGAGTGGGCTATCAATCAAACAGCTTACCTGTTTTTCTATGGAATTCTCAGTTTGCTGTAGGTGGCCTCTATATATTCCATATGCTCCCAGGATCTGCAGCCAATTTTTCTTCTTACAAATATTCCTTCAGAAATCTGGACAGCTTTAAAACTGCATAGTTTGGTTGTGTTCAGATGTGTCATTTCAATCTTCTCCGTTCAGCAATGTTCTAAATGACCTCTTCCTCTATCTGCACAAGATTCAGACTTGCCAGGTTTTTTTTTGTATTTATTTTTGGGGGTTTTATGGCTTGGCATGCTTTGGTGCTCTGAAATGAAACCAAAAACTAAAGGAGGAAATCTCATGTGCTGCCTCTGTCTGTTCTCCCCTTGCAAGCAGCTATTTAGTAATGTCCATCTTGAGGCTTTGAAGGTTACTCTTATTACAGGAAAGAATTTTAGGATCTTGTTGTTCACTGGGTTGCTTCATCAGCTGTGCTTGTTTCATTGGTACCTTTTCTATAGTAATTATGCTGCTTTTTTTTGATGTTTGCTTATTTTGTCCATGCTTACAGGGATTTTTTCTTCTTCTTATGAATCATTTTAATTGGATAACATTTTAAAACATTAAACTTTCCTTTCATATGTTTCAGCTGTTTTTTTTTCCTCTTTATGTTCTCCATTATTCTTTTTATACCTCTATTTCTCCACCACATTTTTTAAACTGAATGTGTGTGTCCATCTGCATCTCTCAGTTCATTCACAGCAGTTAGTGATAACCTAATTGATGAAAGCAAGAATTGGAAGTCTGAAAGAATATCTCCACATTTGTTCTTTGTGCCTGATCCCCATCTGGAATTGCTCAGGAGAAAACAAGGAACAGGTGTGATTCAAACACTGAGCATGCAATTTCCATTTCTATGGTGTTTCACAAACACTCTCAGACCTCCACCCTCTCTCCCCGTGCCCCGAATCNCTCAGATTTCCATTTATGATGTAGATGATAGGTGATAAAGATGTACCAAGACCTCCTGGGTTTAAATATGATCTGGTGCTCTGGATGAAAAGATGAGTCCTGTTCAAAATGGTTTTCCTTTCATCTGCTGCATTGCAATGATGTCATGGATGGGACATTTTTAGCCTCTTGGGGATTTTTTTTTTT
>WBNO01004645.1:0-20457 GCA_013400575.1 Peucedramus taeniatus | reverse complement strand
TGAATATAAATATAAATATAAATATCCTTGTATATAAATGTATCTCTCCTTATAGACAAGTATATTCCTCTTTTACATATAAATATGCACCTCCTTATATACAAATATTTGTCTCCTTAACAGAGTTTAAAAATATCCTACAAATGTTCTACAAGGATAAAAAAATATCCTATAAAAATCTAGTGACAAGCATCCTACAAATACACCACAAGGTTAACAAATATCCTATAAATATCCCATAACAAATATCCTACAAATACACTACAGGGATAACAAATATTCTACAAAAATCCAGTTACAAATACCCTACAAATATGCCACAAGGTTCACAAATATCCTATAAATAACCCATAACAAATATCCTAAAAATACACTCCAGGGTTCACAAATATCCTATAAATATCCCATAACAAATATCCTACAAAGTTTAAAAATATCCTACAAAAAACAGTGAAAAAATCCTAAAAATATACTCCAAAGATTACAAATACCCTACAAATATCCTACAAATATCCTACAGGGTTAACAAATATCCTACAAATATCCTACAAGTTTAACAAGTATCCTACAAATATACTACAAGGATAACAAATATCCTGCTAATATCCAGTAACCCTTGTAGGATAAATGTTCTTGTTAAGTAAATTATTAAAATTATCTTCTGTATAAATCATTAATTTCTTCTGTGCGGCTGCTGTGAGATTTTTAATTTATATTTAAAGTCTTACCCAAGTCAAGCCTAAGCTGGTTTTTTCTGCTTGTTCTCTTTTTTAGACAATGCTTTTTTAATATGGAAATTTCCAAAATCATCCAAACTCCTGGAAGTTTCCAGTGCTGACCAAATTTCCCAAACCATTTGCTCCTGCTCTGAGGAAATTATGGAATTTTGGGGTTACAGTCATTGCAAAACCAGGGATACAGGGATGTGTTTTACTGGATATTTGTGGCATGAGAGGGAGAGAAAAGTCCCGATTAAAGTCAGTGACAATTATCCTACAAGGTTATCCCACAAGGATATTTGGGTTCGACTTAAATTGGGATTTTTCCCTCCCTCTCACCCATTTCTGGCTGCCTGGAAGGTTCAGCGGTGTCCTGATGATTTTTGTGGGATTTTGTGGAATAAGGTTGGGACAGCAGGACAGGGATGGAGACTTGGGTTTTGTAGGGCTCTGTCTGAATCCCAAACAAATCCCAGTCTGGATGAACACAGTGAAGCATCCTTGGGGTGGAGAACCCCCATGGATGAGAGGTTGGAGGTGCACAAACCCTTTCTTCTGAAAAGCCTCAATTCCCAATAAATCTCTCATTTGCTGTCATTAATCCCTGCCTTGGAGCCTCTCCTGCCCTGCTCCTGCCCCAGGAACATGGGGACACCTTTATCCTGGAATCTCCTTATCCTGGAATCTCCTTATCCTGAAACCTCTTTATCCTGGAGAGATTCCATGCCATGAATGGACAAATATCATCAAAACCCTCACGGCTTTCCTCACAAATCTGGGCCAGCCTGGATCTTGGGAATGGGACGTGAAAGAGGAGCAATTGGGGAATTTGATGGGTAGAGGAGTTCAGAGATGTGGTTCCCTGATTTTGGAATTTTGGCACTTCCTGCAGGTTTTCCCTTTGATGCAGCTGGAGTCATTAAAAGCCCAGAGTTAACAAGGAATTCTCTGGTTTATTTTTTAATATAAAACAATGCAGAGCTCACAGTGCCCCGGAATGCAAAGCAAGCAGTGCCATTCCCACTTTTAATTGCAGGAAAACCAAAAATACACGGGGGTGGGGGGGGGAAGAAGACCTCGCTCAAGGTCATGTGGAAGAGACAGAGCTAAACACAAGAATTTGAGTCATCTCAGAATCCTGGAACTGTCTGGGTGGGAAGGAGCTTAAAGCCCATCCCATTCCACCCCTGCCATGGGCAGGGACACCTCCCACTATCCCAGGCTGCTCCATCTTGGGCACTTGCAGGCATCCAGGGTCAGCCACAGCTGGGAATTCTCTGGGAATTCCATCCCAGTCCCTCCCCACCCTCACAAGGGAGAATTTTTTCCCAGTATCCCACCTAAACCCAAACTCTTCCAGTTTAAGCCACTCCCCATTATCCTATCACTCCATTCCCTTCTAAAAATCCAGGCTAGACCCTTCCAGTTAATCCTGTTTTATCTCCAGAGGAAACTCAACTTGATAAAAGATGTGGAGCCGAGGTGCTCCCATCAGAACCTCTGCAGCCATAAAAGAGGTGAAACTTCCCCCAAAACTCTCGGAGCGTTCAGTGCAAGTACCAGGAGCCAAATCCAGGAGGAATAATAACGGAGTCAAGGATAAAGGGACAAAGTGAGTCAATCCAATCATTATGCAGGGATAATATTTCTTACTGTCCAAAGAGAATATTAAGCTGCTGCCTAGGAAGGAAAAAAAATAAAAGGAATAAGCAGAAAAAGTTATTAAGGAATGATAATGGAGGGAAGGGAATATTATGTTGATTCTCCCAACAGTTATGAATGAATAAAGATACAGCAGCTGTGATAAAAAAAATCACATTTCCCTGGAGAGAATGGAAAAAAAAACAGCCAATGCCAAATCATGATCATTCTTTCAAATGCTGAGCACGGAAATAACCCCACCTTTTCAAGTTTGCTGCTGATAAGTCCTAATCGGACCCTTTGAGTCATAAAAACATTCCCAGATTTCGATCTGCTTGGAGAGGAGCAATAAATCAGCGGGATGGGGCAGACGGCTCCTCCAGCAGCAGTCCTGGAATCACTCGTTTGGCACTTAAAAATAAAAGTGAGAACGACAAACCTGCCGTGTGTTCGGTGGTTATAAAACCTCCAATATTTATCATGCATCAAATGTTGCTGTGTTACAACAGCCACAGGACGGCGGGAGCAGCAAAGACTCTGAAATTGGAAAATCAAACGCTCTCTCAGCGCTGGAGGAGTCGATTGGCTGCATCAAAGAGGGAATTTTTTTTTTAATAAACAAAAAATCGGGGATTCTTTCAGGCCCCACCCTCCCCTCAAGGTGCATTTTGCATCTTCCTGCAGATCAGGGGAGGGCTGGGCCAGGGAGCCTCGAACCAGGGGAGGTTTGATGGTGGAAAGTACTGAAAATGAGCTGCCACAGGATTCTGGGAGGGGGAGCCATGGGATTCTGGGAATGGGAGCCATGGAATTCTGGGAATGGGGAGCCATGGAATTCTGGGCAGTAGAAGCCATGGAATTCTGGATGGTAGGAGCCATGGAATTTTGGGGGGTGGGAGCCATGGAATTCTGGGCACTGGGAGCCATGGCATTCTGGGAGTGGGAGACATGGAATTCTGGGTGGTAGGAGCCATGGAATTCTGGGAGTGGGAGCCATGGAATTCTGGGCAGTAGAAGCCATGGAATTCTGGGTGGTAGGAGCCATGGAATTTTGGGGGGTGGGAGCCATGGAATTCTGGGCACTGGGAGCCATGGCATTCTGGGAGTGGGAGCCATGCAATTCTGGGGGGTGGGATCCATGGAATTTCCGTCAGGGGAGCCATGGAATTCTGGGGTGTGGGAGCCATGGAATTCTGGGTGGTGGGAGCCATGGAATTCTGGGCAGTAGAAGCCATGGAATTCTGGGTGGTAGGAGCCATGGAATTTTGGGGGGTGGGAGCCATGGAATTCTGGGCACTGGGAGCCATGGCATTCTGGGAGTGGGAGCCATGCAATTCTGGGGGGTGGGATCCATGGAATTTCCGTCAGGGGAGCCATGGAATTCTGGGGTGTGGGAGCCATGGAATTCTGGGTGGTGGGAGCCATGGAATTCTGGGCAGTAGAAGCCATGGAATTCTGGGTGGTAGGAGCCATGGAATTTTGGGGGGTGGGAGCCATGGAATTCTGGGCACTGGGAGCCATGGCATTCTGGGAGTGGGAGCCATGCAATTCTGGGGGGTGGGATCCATGGAATTTCCGTCAGGGGAGCCATGGAATTCTGGGGTGTGGGAGCCATGGAATTCTGGGTGGTGGGAGCCATGGAATTCTGGGCAGTAGAAGCCATGGAATTCTGGGTGGTAGGAGCCATGGAATTCTGGGTGGTGGGAGCCATGGAATTCTGGGCACTGGGAGCCATGGAATTCTGGGCACTGGGAGCCATGGAATTCTGGGGGGTGGGAGCCATGGAATTCTGGGTGGTGGGAGCCGTGGAATTCTGGGTGGTGGGAGCCATGGAATTCTGGGCAGTGGGAGCCATGGAATTTTTATTTTTCCTAGTAAAGAACTGTTATTCCTATTGCCATGTGTTTCCCTGAGAACCCCTTAATTTCAAATTTATAATAATTCATAGGGAGGGGGTTTACGTTTTCCATTTCAAGGGAGGCTCCTGCCTTCCTTAGCGGACACCTGTCTGTTCAAACCAGGACAGCTGGGAATGACCTTTCTCCCTCCACCTGGAGAGAGATTAAACCACAGCAGATGCTTGGAGCAGAAAATGGGATCTCACCCAGTCTCAGCCGAGCATCTGGAATGTTTCCTCCCTGCAGCCTGTTGGGAAGGGAATTTAGGGAATGATTCCTGCTGCTCCCTTCTGCTGTTTGCCACGGGCTTTTCCAGCCCTTCTGTTGGCAGTGTCCGGCTGGATGGGTCTGACAGGGAGAGGCAGGACCGGGATCTTGGCTCCATCAGTGGTTGGTCAGAATGATCCAGGATGACACTGATGGATGCTGGAATGGCAGCCCTGGACCATGATGTTCCTGGGCCAGTGCACAGCAAAATGAGTTGAGCGTGGGCCAAGCTCTGAGCTCTCCATTCCTCACTGCCAGTGACCCCAGATTTCACTTTTTTGGCCACTGTTTGCCATGAAAATCCTGCTTTGGGGATCTTTTGGTGAAGGAGTTCGGGGCAGTTTCTAGGCCAAGCTCTCAGGGATGGATCTCAGTGCTGGATGTCTAAATTGGGATTTCACCCTTGCGGTTATCTGGCACATGCAGAAGGTTGTTCCTGCTTTCAGGAATGAAGTAATCCTAAAGGTTAAGCCTGTGGGGTGTTCTCAGCCCTGCAAGAATTAATATGGTGACATTTAACTGCTATTAGAAAAAAAAAATCTCATTTTTTGCCTTCCCACACCCCTGCCCTCCCCTCCTTTTTGTTCCTTGGAAAAGCACATGAGGCGTTTGTTTTGTAGCAGTGGTTGTTTAAAATAAATCCACAGCTCCCACCACTATCCCTATCCCTGCCTGGGCTAATGCAGATGGATTGGGGCTGTCCCTGCTGTCCCAGCCCCACGGAACTTTTTAATCAACAGGTTCCATGGGGAACCCTGACCCAGGAAACAGGAATGGGATCCCCGGCAGATGCCAGTGGGAAATCTCCACGGGGGATGTCACAGTTTGCAGGTTTTTGTTTTCATTTGGGGATATTTTTTCCACCAGCTGTGCATTGTGCTGGACCCTGGGGTCGGCCTGGTGGAGGGAAAGTAGAATGGAGCCATGGATTTGTTGTGTTTCCTGAAGTGTAGGGTGGGATATCATCCATGGCCAGGTTTGGGTGTCTCTACATTGGCATCATTTTACTCCTCCAGTCCAAGCTGGCTCTCCTCTCCCTGTTAATTTGTTGGACAAAAATCACTTTTGACATATTTGGCTTCTTAAGAATATCTTTATTGTATTTATTTACCAATTTAATGCAAGAATTGAGAGAATAGTTCTGTTTTGGGGTCTTGGTCCAGTGGAATCTTTTTTCCTTGGCTCTATTGGGCTTTTGATCATGATTTTTCTCTTTTTTTCTCCTTTTTTCCATCCGTTTTTTTGCTCCCTTTTCTCTCCACTGAAATCAAGTCCACCTCTATTAATATCAGTTATCCTTGCTGTAAAAATCAGCCCATTCATCAGAATAAATAACCCCTCTCTAAAATGATGATCATAAAAAAGGGCTGACTTAACACAAATTTTCCTGCTTTTTAAGGGAATGGCCATCACTGGACAGCACAAAATCAGATCAATAAATTTTTGTTTCCTGTATTTTTCTCTTAAGATTAATATTTTTAACTTAAATATTGAGAACACACAGGCGAGTTACGATCCACTTGTGCAGTTTTGTACAGCCAACAATTTGTCTGGTATCAAAAGCTGATTGATTTTCCATTTAAATTACTCCTAAAGAGTCTCAGTTTATGAAGTCAAGGGGACATAAACAAGCTGCAGATACATAAGGGAGGAATTTGGGGACGTGATGCACTTGCTTTGTTTTGTGCAACCCAGATCAAAAGACACAGGGAAAAAATCTGGGAAAGATCTGAAAGGACTGAAGAGAGAAAAACAAGAAGGATGGGACTTCATAACCTAAAGCTGTAATTGGACAATTAACTCCAATATGCAAATGGAGCAGAACTTATAAAAGTGAGAGACCTCATGACCGGTCGGGCATTTTGTGACCATTTTGGTTCATCTTGGGTGCAGCCCTGGCTGGGCTCTTGTGCTGCCCAAGGTGCATCCATTGAGGAGATCCTTTTAATAAATCCGTGCTTTATTCTTTAACTCCTTCTGGTCTCTGTTCTAGGTCAGCCTTCCCAAGGCATCAGGCAGATGATCCTAAAACGCTTTTTCAACCCAAACAATTTCATGATTTTCTTCTGATTTCTAATGGACTCCACCTTTGAGCAAGAAGCTGCTCTGCCCTCAGTGTCCAAAAGTGACAATTCCAAAATTGTCCAGTTGTCCAAAAGTGACAGTTCCTGTTCTGAAGCCAAAAAGCATCACCAGATGATCCAGGCAAGGCCAGTGGTTGTGCAAACTGGGCTGCCCCCGTTCCTCTTTTCCAAGAAAATATTCCAGGAATGACTCGTGGCTACATCAGCTGGATGGGAACGTTTCACTCAGTTTGTCACAATTGATAAATGTGTGGGTTTTAAAGCAGTTTTTTCACTGGAAGTTTTTTTCCTTGGAAGTTTCATTTCATCCCACAAACGGGCAGAAAATAAAGCACTGAAGAGTTCCTGCCCATCGCCCCCCCCATTGTTTTTGCCCTTGTTTTCCAAGGTACACTAATAAAAATGCAGGAAGGAATTTTTTTATTTTCATATTTTGTGCATCTGGGTGAGTTTACTCTTCAGGTGCTTCCAAATAATAGAAGGATTTGGGGGCTGAGGAGGTTTTTCCTGATTTTTCTTGGGAACGTGTGGAATCGAAGGCAAACTGGAGCACTTGTCCTTAGCAGAGGCAAAAAGGAATTTTCTGTTCCAGGTATTTTTGATGGTCAAGGAGCTTCAGCCACCAGCTCAGCCACCTCCCCCCACACCAGGGGTTCTTTCATTCCAGGTTATTCCCAATATACTTAAAAAATGGCAACTTTGACAAATCCACTTTTATGGGAGGCTTGTGCTTAACAGATATTTTTTCCTGTATTATTCTTCCCTTCTAAAAGCAGAGCATTATTTAAAGTGTCAGCCCACAAAACTCCCATAAATAATGAGCTGGGAAGAAGGGAAGGCCACGGGCTGTAGCTGCCATGAGAATTCCAGCATTTACTCAACTCTCAAAGTCCTAAACCAGCTCTTTCCCCAAAACATTTGCAACCAAACTGCTCCCTGCAGCACTTGTGGATTCAATGACAGAAATTTTTAGGAGTGCTGTAATATAATTTGTAAATGATGTTGATTTACTCATTCCAAAGGCTTTTGAAGGAAATAGATTGTGTTCATTTTCTCCAACAAGCTGCACATTCAGAACAACCATTGGAACACTCCGTTTAAATATATATGCAATTAAACTAATGATGTTTTAGAACATCCTAAATAACAACACAGCACAGGGACAGCTGTCCACAGCCTCTGTTTAGGTTTACATTACTGCTGCACAGTTTGCTGGTTTAATTTTTTCATAAATATTGGTCAAAATTATCCTTTCTGCTGCATCTCTGAGAGCGGCAGCTGCCCCCAGCTCAGAACTGGCCATGAGAGGAGGAGAGGATGGCAATTAAAGAAAATAAAAAGCTGCTCAGGTGTAAAATTGGGGTAAATCTTGATGCTTTCAGATGGTGTAGAGACACTCCAAGGGAAAGGAGAATTAGGCCCCGGAATATCCAGGGTAATTGTGCAAATTGACGTTACAGAAAGGGCTTTTAATTGGGGATGCTGGACGAGATTTGAACAATGCCAGGTCATGGGTCGGGGTGGGTTGGTTCTATCAAAGGCTTCTCATGGGCTGAGGAAAAGAAACACGCCAGGACCTTTGCTGAGGTGTTTCCCAATATTCGCCTTCATGGAATCATGGAATCGTGGAATCATAGAATCACAGAATTGTGGAATCATAGAATCGTGGAATTGTGGAATCATGGAATCACGGAATGGTGGAATCACAGAATCGTGGAATTGTGGAGTCATGGAATCAAGGAATCATGAAAGCACGGAATCATGGAGT
Organism: Peucedramus taeniatus; assembly: GCA_013400575.1. NCBI lineage: Eukaryota > Metazoa > Chordata > Aves > Passeriformes > Fringillidae > Peucedramus > Peucedramus taeniatus. The sequence goes on along the minus strand of WBNO01004645.1, from coordinate 12,080 downwards.
CACAGAATCGTGGAATTGTGGAATCATGGAATCTTGGAATCATGGAATCACGGAATCACGGAATCATGAAATCATGGACTCATGGAATCAGAATGATGGAACCATGGAATTGTGGAATTGTGGGATCATTGAATCATGCAATCATGCAATCACGAAATCAGAATCGTGGAATCATGCAATCATGGAATCGTATACTCATGGTCTCATGGAATCATGAAATCATGGAATTCTGGAATGGTTTTGGTTGGAAGGACCTTAAAGCCCATCCGGTGCCACCTCTGCCATGGCAGGGACACCTCCCCCTGTCCCAGGGTGCTCCAAGCCCCGTCCAAGCTGGCCTTGGACACTTCCAGGGATGGGAGCCATGTTTCCCATCAAGTATTTCCCAGGAAGGGATTTTCCATTCTTTCCTCGCATTGAGCGCCTGATTATTATATGATTACTATAATTTTGTCTCCTCATTAAATAAATCTCCAAGTAAAACTCACTTCCAGATAATGATTCCTGGTTTGAACTCGCATCAGCTCCCAACATCTTAGCCACCTCTTCATTTCAATAATTGCTGCCTCTGTTTGCCACCAGCCCTTCTGAGGTGCTTCCACTCCGTGCAGGAATCGCCAACGTTCGGCTCGTTAGGAGAGGAGACCCCTCATTAACTGCGAGTATTAAATGAAACAGCTGAGTTGGTTACCAAACCAACAAAGGCACGGCCGCCTCTCCCTGGGATTGGGGACTTTGTCGTCTCCTTCATGGATTAACTATATGGTCCATTATACTGAAATGAGGGGTTTGATATCGAGACCGGTTTTGTTCTTGAGTTTTTCTACTCAAGAGCTGCTTTAATGCTCTTTATCTTCCTGGGAACGAGCAGCAAATTACAGATTTCTTAACCTGAAGGATGAATTTAGAGCACTTTTGAATGTCTCTTATTTAAAATGAGTTCCAGGAGAAATGTCCAACATGTGGAGGGGGAGGCTGGTGCAGCTCTGCCCTGCCGTGATCCCTCCCACGTTTTTTGGAAGCAGACAAAAAACAGGAAAAGACTCCGGCCCACGCTGCCCCGCATCCCTAGGCACGATCCCTGCTCTTGGAAGGAATTTCACCTCTTTGGGCTCCACTCTTCTCCAGCCCTGTGGTTTTACAGCTGTGATCCACCAGTAACTCCTGATTTCAGACCCCGTTTTAAGCCCCTGGAACTGGGCTTAAACTGGGAAAAAAAGCTCTTTGGCTCGTGCCGAAACTGCTCTGGGAACTGAACCAAAACGTTGTAAATTAAAAAAAATTCACGATTGCTTCAAAATTTACCCAAAACTGACAAAACTGATGGGATCAAAGGTGTTCTACTGCTTCAGGACAGCCAGGTTTGGATTGGATGTGGACAAAGCTGTGTCACGTCCAGGACACCCAGGCTGGGAGGTGAGATCCACCAGGGTGTTGGGGCTGGTTCTATTTCTCCTCCCTCCACCTGAGAGCTGGGCAGCCACATCCAGAAGATCAAGGAAATCTTGGACATCAGTGCCAGAGTCTCCTGCCTAGTGTCGGGGAAGGAGCAGAGGAGATTTTCAGGCTAAAACACCCGGAATAAATTAATTAACTGACTAAAGTAACACTAACGAGCTGTGCAAGTACTTTGATAAACTCAGCTCTGCTCCAGCACTGAAGGAAAATTCAGGTTTTGATGAGGGTGGTGACACTTCAAATGACACTTCAAAGACAGGGATAAGGACCAAGCGCTTGGAAATGAGGGATGTGTTTATCTGCAGCAGCTGCCAAACTGGGGGAACGGGAAAATTCAATTTGTCCCATAATTATCTTTTGTACAAACAGGCAGTGGCCCTCCAGCCAGGCAGCTCCTAAAAAAGCCTCTAATTATTGCATATAATAACTCCCAACATTAATCTTGGCTGTTCCTTGTAGAAAAATTATAAATTACTGCACCAAATCCTTATTACTGCAAATATTAAAAGTTACTCAGCATTTATTGGAACTTTGATTTTTTTTTTTTTTTGCCTTGTAACTTTGCGTTAATTTTCTCCATAATTCACAACTCCAGCCCTCGCTGCAAGAGAGGTTTGAGAGTTTCAAAAATTCATCGCTGTGAGATTGGACTCATATGGAAAAAGGAAAGGCCTTGAAGTCAGGAATATTGGGAGTATTTCCTGGATTTGACCAACTCCAGGAATTCCTTCTTGCCCAAGGGGTGTTCCTCAAGAGTTGTTTAGTTTACAAATCAGCTGAATATTGAAGTTGTGTTTTTGAACCATCCAAGCCTTCCCTTCCTGCAGGAATTCTGGCTGAGGAATTTAATTCTGGAGAATTCTGGGGAATTTAAAGCTGCTAATGCTTTTTTGCTGGACTGGACTGAGAAGGGGGAAGAATTATCATAGGACTGAAAGGGATCCACAAATATCATCGAAATCCAACTCAAGTTTTCAGTTATTATTGGTCTGACAGCCACAGATGGAATTTTCAAGGCTTCTATTCCAAACTTGATGGGTCAAGGCTTAAATGAGCTTTTATCACTTTTCATTACTGTCAGATCTCAAGATGCTTTGAACACGGGAACTTTTTGGGACTCTGATGTGCAGGAGGACTTGGGACCTCACAGGACCATCTTTGCATGCCTGAAAATTCATGGAATTATGGAATCATGGAGTGGTTTGGGTTGGAAAGAGCCTTAAATCCCATCCAGTGCCACCCCTGCCATGGGCAGGGACACCTCCCACTGTCCCAGGTGGCTCCAACCTGGCCTTGGACACTTCCAGGGATCCAGGGGCAGCCAGAGCTGCTCTGGGAATTCCATCTCAGCCCCTACCCACCCTCCCAGGGAGGAATTCCTTCCCAATATCCCACCTGGCAGACTGGAGCCATGAAGATGCTGTGGCTCATGCCAGGTGTGGCCACCTCTGAATTCCCCCGTATTTGGTTCCCACCAGGTGTGTCCTGGGAAAGGCCCCCTGGTACCCAGGTGGTGTTTTTGTCAGGAATTCTCCGATTTTAGGGACAGAGAAGGGTCCAGAGAGGATTGCCAGGCCCACAGCTCTTCTCATTGCCAGAGTTGTACCTTCAAGAGTGCAGGAAACCATCCCAGGAGATGAGCCTGGGAGCTGTGTCTGGAATGGTTTGGGAATGTTCAGCAATCTCATCCGGTTTGGAGCCGGGTTTTACAGGACTCTCCTTTCTAATCAACCTCATTAACGGCGGAATTCTTCCACTGCTGCTTCAGGAGCTCCAAACTCTCTGCAGGCCGTGGTTTGTGCAGTAGCAAATTTCAGCGCAGTTCCCAGCACTGAAGCCAACCCAACAATGGTTCCTTTGATTCTGATATTCCTGGAGGGAAAAGGAAAGAAAAGGAGCCCTTCAAGAAACGCACTGGCCTCTTTCTCCCCCAGTCCCCTGCCCTCTCATCTCCAAAGGAATTTCTTGATTGTTCTCTCCAACACCGTTACAAACTTAGCTTCAAGGGAAGGGAAGAGAGCTTTTTTTTTTTTTTGCCTTTTTCTCTCTCTGCTCCCCTGAGTGCTCCTGTTTTGAGTCCTTTAGCCTGATCTCTGTTCAGCAGGGCTCCTTTGCTGACCATAAAGGCAGCAAAGAAAACCTTTGAGCAGAAGTTACTCGCGAAGTTTCTTTTTTTCCAGTCTTCTCAGAAAATTTCCTAATGGTGTGGGAACATCAGGAGTTCAAGGTTGCTTTCCTGCAGCTTCCACTGTTTCTCCAAGGCCTTGAAATGGTGTTTGAAATCCCACAGACGTATCCACACAGCCCTGGGAGTAATTCCGAGCCATTTACTTCCAAAGGTGAGTGACTCAGGGAAGGCAGCACAGGGGAGGGGTGCAGGGTGAGTGTAACAGGTCTCCAAGTGTTTCTTTCTTAACTTAAGGAGCCTTAGAGGTCACCTGGGGTGTTGCTTTCCACAAAAAAACACCTGTTTTTCATCACACCAGGTTTTTGTGTGGGGCAGCTCAGGCGGAGTGAGTTCACCAGTTGTAATCTGGAATTGTTGAAGGAAAAAATCGAGTCAATCCTATTGATTTCTCAAGAGAATCAACATTTTTCTTGTCTTGTTTTCCCGTCCCATCTCCACTTCTTTTCAGTTCTCGCTCCCGTGATTTCTTCCCCAGCTTCTTGTGCTGTGTCTGACATTTTGGCCCCTGCTTGCTTTGTAAGAGGGAAAAAGAAGATGGGGAAGAAATCATGGGAGCAAGAAGTAGAGATGGGATGGAAAAACAAGACAACAAAAATGTACATCTAGAGCTCTGCTCTAAATGGTAACAAATCCTGGTGATTTGGGCTGTGTTACCTTCATGTCCTGAAGGTTTGGAGCATCCTGGAGGGGTTTGGGTGGGAAATACCTTAAATCCCACCCAGTGCCACCCCTGCCATGGGCAGGGACACCTCCCACTGTCCCAGGGTGCCCCAAGCCCTGTCCAACCTGGCCTTGGCCACATTTCCTCACTTTAACCCAATTGTGCCCTGACTAACAGCAATAAAGTGGGATATTTTGCTCCTTTCTTTGTCTTTGCAGAGGTGTAACTGTGACAACAACCTGTCCCAGCTATTACCGAATATCAGATGATGGAAAAATGTTCTTTCCATTCCCCTTTCCCTTCTTTATTTGCTTTCTAACCTTGCCCTGTGCTTTCTGTGCTGGTCGGGGATGTTCTGCTCTCACCCCCCTGTTCCTGCTGCTGGATTGGGGTCAGGAGGTGTCCCCAGGAGTGATTGACTGCAAAGGTGCAGCAGCAGATAAACCCTCCTCAAAACCACTTGTGAGAATGGAGCCAAGGATTTATATTTAGAAATCCATTTAGGTCTCCCCATCTTGCTTAAAATGGAATTGATAATAATAATAATACCTGGTTGGGCCGTGCACTTAATGAAAAGCAGCAAATGGAAAAGTTAACAAATGTAAAAGTTAAATTTTTTATGGGAGCTTTGCTTTTCCAGTAAGCTTTTAAAGCCCTATTCTCATTGGAAGCAATCTACTGATACATTTAACAAATGTCAAGATGAAATGCTTCAGCAGAGATCAAAAGGAGCGAGGTTTTATTGTGCTGCTCTTGCAGCACTGATAGCCTGGATTGAACTTTCATGGTAAGGATCAATAGCTTTATTTGATCAAATATGGGGAGCTATCAAAGCCATCGGGCTCTACCTAAAGGACACTTCAGATTGAGTTGTGTCCCTCGAGAGCACTCGGGCTCTTCACTGCGGGCTTTGATATTTGCTCGTGTCCCTGCTTGTTTGGAAATTGGGTTTTAATTAATTTAAAAAAGAAAAAACAAAACAAAAATGCACTTGGGTCGTTATCCGTTCCTGAGTACTCTCCTCACTCCGTGCGGATCAAAGCCACCACGTGCCACCAAGAAATTTGGAATTTGGTAACTTTAGAAGGCTTCAAATCCCAAGGGATTCCCTAAAAGTGATGTAGTGAGGCTGGGAAGTTCAAAGGGCCTTAGAAGGGAGGACACCACCACCCCTTGTGCCGATGGCTGAGGAGGGGGAGAAGGGGCAGAGATGCCTCTCCCAAGCTGACAACTCCACAATTTGCCCCCAAACCTCCCCCTAGTCTTCCCCTCCCTCCATCCCACCTCCTCTATAAATGATTAAGAGCTTTCTCTGGTGAACTTGGAATAAACATTTGTGTTTATCAGCAGGAAATCTGGGGGCTTTAGAAGACTTAAATCCCAAGGAATTTCCTCAAAGTTATCTGAATTGAAGGAAAGTGATGCCGTGAGGTCGGGAAGTTCACGGCGCCATTGGAAGGGAGCTCACAACAATCCCTTGTACTGATGGTTGTGGACAAGAAGAGGCAGAGATGCCTCTCCCAAGCTGGAAACTCAACAATTTGGCCCCAAAACTCCACAGTTTGCCCCTAGATGTCCCCCCAGTCTTCCCCTCCCTCCATCTTACCTCCCTCCCTCCATCCCACCTTCCCTATAAATGATTAAGAGTTTTTGCTGGTGAACTTGAAACAAACGTTTGTGTTTATCGGCAGGAAATTTGGTGGCTTTAGAAGACTTAGATCCCAAGGAATTTCCTTAAAGTTATCTGAATTGAAGTGGTGCAGTGAGGCTGGAAAGGTCACGGGGCCATTGGAAGGGAGCTCACAACAACGCCTTGTACTGATGGTTGTGGATGAGAAGAACTTGGAATAAACATTTGCATTTATCAGCAGAAAATTTGGTGGCTTTAGAAGAACTAAATCCCAAGGAATTTCCTGAAAGTGATGCCGTGAGGCCGGGAAGTTCACGGGGCCATTGGAAGGGAGCTCACAACAACCCCTTGTACTGATGGTTGTGGACAAGAAGAGGCAGAGATGCCTCTCCCGAGCTGGAAACCCAACAATTTGGCCCCAAAACTCCCCCGAGTGTTCCCCTCCCTCCATCCCACCCCCACCATCAATGATTAAGAGCTTTTGGCTGGTGAACTTGGAACAAACATTTGTGTTTATCAGCAGAGCTGCCGAAAGAGGAAAGCGGTGGGAGCAGGTGGAGGTGGTGGGAGGTGGGGGGAGAGGGAAAGAATTGGAAGGACACGGGGAGGAGAAGTAAAAAACACCAGAACTGAGCTTCCCCCCACACTCCAGAGCAGCTTGGCTAAAGGAGCATTTCAGCTCCAATAAAAGGAATGGCAGAGGCTGCAGGAAGTGGAGAGGGTTGGGATGTGGTGGCAGGTCCTGGTGGGTGGAGAGGGGGCTCAGTGAAGCCCTCGGAGCATCTGTTCTCCTCTGACAACAGGCCCTGAGCCTTCAGACTGATTCTTGTGACAGAAAAAAAGTGCTTTAACTACTCCTGAGGCGGATGAGCTGCCGGGTTTGGGAGCTCACCTGGGCCCAGGTGAGGATTTGTGTGGGTGAAGGAGCAGGAGGATGAAGCACCTCTGCAGGGATGGGTGACAAGAATCTGAAACCCCAGAGCCTGCTTAGTGAGATTGAGAGCAGGATTTAACTCTGAATCCCAGCTCAAAACGGTGCCAACACCCCTAGAAGTGACGTTACAGGCAGAAATGTGGCTTTTCTCCTTTCTCCTGTCCCACCTTTGCTGCTTTCTCGGCTGAATTTCAGCACAACAGGGTCGGGAAGGAGGCTGGGAACAGCCTGGAGAGGAAAACTCTGCTGTGCTGCTGCTGCTGGGGGGCCCAAGAGGCTGAAGATTTGAGGGAATATTTCAACAGTGCATTAAATCAGCCTGCAGTGAGCCTGGCTTTATTTCACTCATCGCAGCAGAGCTTGTTCGGTTTTGTCCCAAACAAATCAACAAGCAAAGAAATGGCTGTGAATCATGAATAATTCAGGTGGGAAAAGAGCTCTGAGACCATCCCTGCCAGCCTCAGGGGAAAAATGGGAAGGAATGAGGGTGGGGAGGGGCTGGGATGGAATTCCCAGAGGAGCTCTGGCTGCCCCTGGATCCCTGGAAGTGCCCAAGGCCAGGTTGGGGCACCCTGGGACAGTGGGAGGTGTCCCTGCCATGGCAGGGGTGGGATTGGATGGGATTTAAGGTCCTTCCCACTCAAACCATTCCAGGATTCCATAAATATCCACTATCATGAGCTTATACCTGCCCTGTGCAGGGGTTTGAGCCTGCTCAGGGAGATCTGGAATTTGGGGACATTTGGGTGACTGTGGCAGTGATGGGACATTGGCAATAACCCCTCCCGTGCCTTGGCAGTCTGAGTGTCCCCTCAAATCTTCAGCCTCGAGCACAACAATCCACTGATAATGACAAAAATCCAAAGGATTGTTCTGGACCAGCCACCCTGAGAGCAGGAATCGTTGTTTCCTTAACCAGATTTACTAATTATGGGGGTAATTAAAGCCACAGAGCAATGGCTGCTGCCTTTCTCCAGCCTCTTTAGATTTCGGGGAGGGGAGGTTCCTGCTGCTGATCAATTTTAGTGTTTTCCCTCCTTTCAGCTGCAGTGGAATCTGCATCCCTGCCTTTTCAGACACATCCCGGTCTTCCCTAATTAAACCCCCTGGGAGAGCAAACGATTCCGCGGGTGACTGTCTAAACACCCCCTAAAATTAGCAACTGCTGAAGAGAATCCTCATTTTTTTTTTCTGGAAAGACAACAGGAAACGTGATCTCACTGAATGGAAAACAGCACAACAGAGCACACGAGGTGGAATTACTGTTTGAATTGTCAGCACGTGCTCCAGGCCCTATTTAGAGCCTCCAAACAGGAGCTAAATTGCTCAGAGGACCAGTCTTGGATCTCTTTATGGGGATAAATTTCATCTCCCAGCAATGCCCGTCCTGACTGAAATAAATTGCTGGAGGGAGTTGCTGTGCCTGGAAGGAAATGTTCTGCAAGGGGGATGAGTGATGCTGCAGAGATTTCTCTCCTGGCGGATTCGGTTCCATTCATACCCTCCCAAGCACCGCAGGAAAAACGCTCTTGGTTTGCATTTTCCAGCCCAAAAGAGCTGGGCAATCAGAGCAGTGCTGGGAAGTGATGGAAAACCCAGATCTGGGCGTTTGTTACTGCCTGCATGGCATTCCAGGACACTGGAAATTAAACACCTCAGCTTAGTGGTCTCCCCTGACCATTAAAAGTCTCCTTCTCTCTGTTTGCTCTTTGTCATCCGGACATTTTGTCTTTTATCTCTTGGAGATGCCGTGAAAAATAAATTGTTTGTGAAAATCTCCAAAACAGTGAGCTGAGAGCCATAAAAAAACTCAGTGGAGGAGCTTTAATTGGATCTGGGGGGCAGGTCTGGGGGAATGTGCTGGAAATAAGGGGCAGGATCTCTCAGAGAACAACCAGGGACCTGACAAAGTGGTGGATGGGGGTTGGGTAAGTGAGGACAACCTGCCCTGGGCATCATGGATCCGACCCTGGTGAGGGGAACGAAGGGAGGGAAGAGAGAAATAATCAGGAAAAATAGAGTTGCTCTGTTTTGGAACTCAGGGTGTCCTGAAACTGTAGCTGCCCTGTCCCTGGAAGTGCCCAATGCCAGATTGGACAGGGCTTGGAACGCCCTGGGATAGGGGGAGGTGTCCAAGGGTTGGAATTAAATTATCTTTAAGGTCCTTTCCCGCCCAATTCCATGATTCCATGACAGAGCTGGGCTCTATTTCCCAGATTTAAGTTCTTCGTCTCCAAAACTGACTTTTCATCAGCAAAATTGCCCCTTTGAGGATGTACTCGCCACAACAGCACCTCTGATGGTGTGGCCTGTCCTTTCCTCCTTTCCAGGCTCACTGTTGGCCCCTGGAATGGTTTTTATGGGGTTGGAGTTATTTGGGTTCATCCATCAAACCCGAAAGGAATTAGGGATGGGAACTGTGCTGAATCCAAAAGAAACCCCTGAGCTGGGGTGTGAAATCCCAGACCCCTGAGCTGAGTGTGAAATCCCAGACCCCTGAGCTGGGTGTGAAATCTCAGATCCCTGAGCTGAGTGTGAAATCCCAGACCCCTGAGTGTGAAATCCCAGATCCCTGAGTGTGAAATCCCAGATCCCATGTGCACATCCCTGTTGTTGGTGGGTTGTTTTTAAGAGATTTTCAAAATTGTTGTTTTAAAATTCCAGTATTTATGCCTCTGTAGGTATTTTGTCTGTTGGACCGAGAACAGAAAAATGTCATTTCCAAAATTTCCTTCCTTAGGAGGAACTGAAAATCCTAAATCTTCCTTTAGTCCCTGAAACCTTGGCAATGTTTTTCTCCCACTCAGCTGAGCAGGAGGGCTGATTCCACAATGTTCAATAAAAAAGAAAACGGCATGTCAGGCTTTGCTGATGCAACACTGCATGGAGTTGTCACTTCCCTGCTCCCTGCAAACAGCCTGGGATAAAACACCCGGAATCTGGGAGCTGCAAATGGAAAAATCTCCTGGCTCCAACCCACTTCCCTTTGTTGCATCAGCAGGAGGAGTATTTCTGGAGGAGGCAGAGTGACAGGTTGGCATCCCTGCCCAGGCACGTGACTCCTGGTTTGTCTTCCCATGGATTCTGAAGAGTCTGGGGGTGTCAAAATAAAGGAGAATAACCCCGAGCAGCTCGGCTGGGAGGCAGCTGATTGGTGGTGTCAGTTGGGTGGATCCGTGTCCTGCGACTCCACCAAGGGGGGATCCATGTGACACACTCGGGGGCAGCAGTTGTGGTAGCAGGGCGGAGCCGACGGGGTGATAATTAGCACTGATTGCAGAAGGCTGATCAATTGCTTTATTCATCATATACCATATTCTACTACATGAACTCGTGACCCTTCCCGACCGTCTGATACAGCTTTGACATAATTGGTCAATCCATCCAAACAACATCCAGTGGCCAATTAAGAAACCACCTGCAGGAATGAACCTTTTGTTGATGAAGTGACCAAATTATCTTTTGTCTCCTTAAAAAGGAAAAAAGCCCAGAAGTTTCTTCCCTCAATCGGCATCTTAGGACCTGGGGGACTTCACCTCAAACTTAAGGAAAGCCAATTGGACAGGAGCCAAAATGTCCCACCTAAACAATTCACTAGAACAGGAAGAGAACAAAGAGACCAATGGCTTTTGTGGGATGTTCTACCAGGAGCAAGAACCTCTTACACCTGGATCAGGTTTTCTCTGTAAAGAGCTTTGCTATTTTGCCTTTTAGTAAAACTTTTCTGTTTCCAACACTACCACAAGAACCATCCTGCTGATTTTATGCCTTTCTGAGGTAGCTGAGCTATCCTGGGTGTGAGATATTTCTCCGAGGGTTTATAAGACCTGGCTGGAGGAGATCATTACATCAATCACCCTTTGGCAAACAATCTCCATAACACATTCCACATGTGCCCAACAACAGGTGCAGCAAATGGAGATAAGAATTGTTTGAATTCTTTCCCTGGGAAGAATCTCACAGCTTCCCAGGAAAATCCTGGGAGAGAAACGTGTCTCTCTCTGTTCAGGGGATGTGTGATTACCACAGATCTGCTCATCCCAGAGCCGAGAGGAGCCCAAATCCTGTGGCTGCATTTCTTTTCACAGAGAGAAGCAAGGTACAGCTTTTCCCAAGGATTCTCCTCCTGGGAAGCTGAAAGGCAGTGAGAAGCCTGAGAGAAAAGAAAAACAATTCTTATCTCATTTGCTTCTCCTGTGTTTTGTACTCATGTGGAATATGTTTGGAAATTATTTACCTAAAGTGAGTCCTTGATTGGGCTCCTGTGTGAGCTGTTTGGACTCATTGGCCAATGAGGGCCAGGCGGTGTCAGGACTCTGGAAAGAGTCACGAGTTTTCATTATTATCTCTTTAGCATTCAGCAAGTATCTTTTCAGTATTCTTTAGTATCGTTTAGTGTAGTATTCTTTAATATAATATAGTATAATAAAGTAATAAATTAGCCTTCTGACAACATGGAGTCAGATACATCATCCTTCCCAGACGTCAGGGAGAAAATAACACAAATAAAATCCCCCATTCCATGGGGGCTCCAGCTGTCGGATCAAAGGAGCATCCCGCCAGTTCCCATTTGCTGCCACCTTCCTGAAATTTCCAAGGGCTGAACCCTCCACCATCCCTCTCCAGGTGTCAGTTTGCAGCACTCTCAATCCAGCCTTTTGATAAATGTGGCCAAAAAAATTCACTTTAAACATTAAACATGTGCCTGATATACCCCAAGAAAACTGGGAAATGGAAATTATCGAAATTCCAAACGCACACGGATGATTTTAGTCCCTGTTTGGCTTCATTTAGCTGTTGCTGACATTTAAGAGAAATAAAAAACCAAGCTTGAGGTTGACAGTCTTAGGTACTTTTAATTAGGTTTAAATCCTGCAGGATTGAAGTCAATAGCTGGGAATTGTCTCCGTGCCTGCAGTAAATCATTGGGAATTCGATTACTGGAAAAGACAGCCCCAAAATACAGGTTGGTGCTTGCTCTGACTCAGTAGGTGTTTAATGAGGTAAATGTAGATGATTCTTCCATTCTCAGTGTTTCAGCAGGATGGGAGCAGCTGCTCCCTTTCCTGGATTACTGTGGAGTTTAGAGCTCCCAAAATGATGGAAAAACAGGGGAAGGAGGGAATGAAAAGGAAGAAAAGGCTCTTGTTCAGGATCTCAGCAGTCCTGTTCCCAGGATAAAAGAAAACAAAGTAAAATAAAATAAAAT
>WBNO01004644.1:2606-65614 GCA_013400575.1 Peucedramus taeniatus | reverse complement strand
CCCCTCGGGCGCGCAGCGGGGGCGGGCGGCGGCTGACCCTCGGCATCCCTGCCGCTCTCCGTGGGCCCGCCGTGGCGGCTGCCTACGCGCTTTTCTAAAATGCAGAGCTTTTGTGAGTTACTGACGACAAAAAGCAGCGTGTTAACAGGAGGTACGACAGGCTGTGGGCGAAAAGTACTGAAAAGCAGCTTTCAGGCCCATTAGATAAGCTGGTGTTCCCAATGGTAAAGCAGCCATCATCCCGTGCCTCTCCCTGTGAAATACACCCCATGTTTCCATCCGACCACTGTTTTCCTGGCTGCAGCTGTGCATCTGCCACGACAATGACCTCCTTCTTCAGTCCTTGTCTCTCCCCAGTCTGGTAGGAGCTCAGGCCAAGCACAAGTCAAAGCTGACTGCAGCTGAACCACACAACATGTTCAGCATTAAGGGGAAAACTCTTCATTACCAGCTCCATTGGGCTCAAATGCTGCAAAACACATGACTGAATAGTCATGAGCGTTCTGAGAGGCTGACCTTTTCTGAGGAGTACTTTGTAAATGAGCCCCTCTACGAGGTCACAGTGGAGTGTTATTTCCGAGTGTCTTACCCCAGACACTTCAAAACTACCAACGCTCTGTGTTCCAAGTTTCTCCAATTGCATTTGGAGAGTTTTCCCTTCCTCTCTTATGAATCACGACTGGGCCACATGTACAGGTAAAGCAAAATGGAGCTTACAAAAATATTAATGCAGACCTATCAGCAAAATCAATTAAATTGATTTTGTAAAAAACCAGCACCTTCATTAAGTCTGTGATATTTTATGTATGCATTTCTATTCAGACACAATCCATGTGTAAATTATTTATTTGCCACAAGCTATTAAGTTCTGTTGTGTAGCTCTGAATTAAAGACAAGGAATCTCTATTAAAAATGATTAGTCCAATAACTCTTCCTGCTCTTCACATAAATTGTACTTTGGTATGTGTAAACCCTTACTAAAGTTGCCTTGAAAAGGAGCACAGATAAAATCTCAGCAGTACTTTTGTATAACTAGGTATTCGGATTGCTTTTAAATTTTCAACTCCAAACCCCAAATATGATGAGGGCTCTTACTGGATGATGAGCTTCTGAATTTTTCTTTAAGCTCTCTCTAGATGGGCTTTAAATGACACTGGCCCAGTGTGTGTAGCCAAAAATTAACCAACAATTATAAGAGTATTGTTAATTCNGGCTTTAAATGACACTGGCCCAGTGTCATTTAAAATTAAACCAATAATTATAAAAAAATTAACCAACGATTATAAGAGTATTTTTAATTTTTTCCCTTTAAAAAAGAAGAAAAAAGCCCAAAGTCCACAAAAGCAATTTGTCAGGTCATGTTTATAAGTTACAAACCATTGATTTTGTAGAAGGAGAAAGGGGAGAGATTTATATTCTGTCCTGGTAGACTGAGTTCTGCTGGATGTCTCTCTCCTCCATAGGAGCTATTTGTCTTCTAAGAGACATCATCTCCACTTTCCATAGCCACCTATCCCAATTTTCTGCACTGGGTACTCAGATGCATGATCAAATTAACGCAATTTAAAGGATTACTTGGTGTCACTGGAGACATGTGCAAATATACAATACAAGGGAAAACACATAAGCTTAAACCACTTTCACGGCAGTAATTTGATCACATATCTGAGCCCTAGTGACACTAACCTAGTGAGACATATGAGCATGTCAGTGACTGCACACTTGAGGTTAGGAATACTCTTAAATGCCTCGCATACTTAGGGCCAGCAGCATGAGCTGTTATTTACTCTTCCTCCATCAATTAACCTTCAGCAGATCTCTGGCTAGCAGATGAAGTAAACTTCAAATCAAAGCCTAAGTAAAAAGATCGTAAAATATTTAATCAGTCTTTAATATTTGATTTACAAATTCTTAGTCAGCCTTCTTGCTTAACCTGCTGTAAACCCCGGTCCAGCCTAATAGTCCAAGCACCCCAGAGACCAGTCAGCCTAGGAGATGTTCATTAAGGTGCAGAGCAGAGTTCCTCACTGGAGGATGCCAGGCATGCCAGACCTAGATCTGCTCCTGTATTTGGAAACTCCTGTACCTAAGAGAAGGATCATAAGGAGAATATTAAAACAAGCAGTATTTCTAATCCATGGCAACTGCTGACACATTAGCTGTACTGTACCTCACAAACTGCAGGCTAGACAACTGTTTTTCCAGGGATTAGGGAGCTTCTCTGTGACCAACAGCTATTGAGTTATTCCCATAGTCGTTAAAAGCAAACAAACAGAACAGAATGAAGCATGCATATACAAGTGTCTCATAAGCAGGACCTATTTTATAGAGATAAAGTAATCCCTTCCTTTGTTTCTAACCTAAAAAGCCCTTACATCTAAATCTGTAATTCTTCATGACACACCTGAAGTCAAAGAAGATATATGTTGGATTTGCTTGTTTTGAAGGAGAGAGAAACAATCAGGAAAGAGGAGACAACTGGGTTCTGAACCAGACCTTAAAATCTCACTAGAATAAGGTTCTTAATATAAGCTCCGTGAGTTTCAATGTGGCTTGATTTTCTAATTCTTTTATATTTTAGTTTCTGCCTTCATGGATTTCAGTCTCGAAAGCCTGACTGATTTCACAGTCTTACATGGTAGATACCTTTCTCTCCAGTAATGAATGGAAACTAGGAGACAGTATTAAGCTGTTCAAATATACAAGTTCAAACTAGTTCCCTACAAGTTTTATTTAAATATTCTCTCTCTTTCTTGGGGAACCTTGGCCAGTATTATAATAAGGGCCACTGCTAATGGCCTTGAGATCTATCTCATTATCCTGTGGAACTCTGAATTATTATTTCACTTGACAATCCAGTCCTGTCCAGGTTTGAATAATTGCCCAGCTATCCCTTAAGTGGAAGAACAGGTCTTGCTGGTTAATGTGATAGGGTTTCTTATATTTTTAGATTTTCTTAGGGAGCTGATTTGAAGCATCATATTTTATTTTCCATAATTATCTTTCCTTTGGCTGTGTACATGTTTGGGCCATTTTATACTATGTTCATGCATAACTAGGTTTCTTACTCAGCTGTTTTAAAATACACATAAATAAGTTGCCAAAAGTTAAAGGCACTGCACGTGTCTTATTTGCAATAGGTCAAGAGATCTCATGTGACTGAAAGAGTCATTTCCATGACTCTGCAAAAAATGCATTTTGATAACAAGAACCATGATATAAAACAGATATGTCATTCTCCAGTATTACAGCTAATTTTTACCTAATTCCATTGAAACTATTTGTAAGAAAAATTGTGCATGGATTAGGGAATCTTCTTGGTCAGAATGGGTTATATTCTTTAAATAGAAGTTAACTACATGATCTATTTACTTAATGAATTTGTAAAGTTGTTGCACTATGAGAGACACAAATAAAATTTCAAAGGAATTATTGGTTTTAGCAATGTGTGAAGAACTGTAGAGCTGCCTTGTGAAATGTATGGGGTCTCTTAGCATACACAATGAACAGGAGTTTTGGGAGGCGTCTGCTTTGACCTGTAGTTTCTCTTTGGATAGGATAAATGCCAAATAGTCCTAGCTGACTTCAAAAGCCATGATACCTTAACACAGACATGTAACCAACTGTTTTAGGACAGAACCAGCCCTTGTTTTCAATTCATGTCCTAAATCTTGCTCTATAAGCTAAAGTGCCAGAGCAATTAATAAAACAGAATATTCAGGAACATAAAGATGTTAACTGTAAATGTATTCAGTGAAAATCCACTGAAGTTCTCATAGCCAGATTTTTATGTGGCTTCTTCAGAAAATACAAAGTTGCAAATAATATTCAAGCTGATTTTCAGGATCTTCAGGCTACATGATGTGGCCAGCACAAATTGTCACTTGTACAATGTGCCTGCAGGGAAGAGAGAAAACCATCCCTTCAATTTCTGACACAAGGTAACAGTGTCCTGTGCCATGGCACAGTGGCAGAGACCAATGTCTATGTCTCTGCCAATCCAGCTGAGCCAAACAGAGAGGAATTAATCAGTCTGATGAAGGACTGGAAGGAGATTGGTTTCCTTGCAGAAACTGAGTAACTGAGATTTAGTCCTTGACTGTCTCCTCGAGGAATATGCTTCCTGATAGTCAAGACTTGTAAATCCAGAACTGAGCCCTTGGTGGATACCTATGACATCATGTAGAACATAAACATTCCAGCTTGGACTCTGAGATCTGTTACACCTTTGGAAATACATTCCCTTCATAAATTTGATATATCATTTTGCAGCATAGTTTCTAACACAAAAAATGAGGAAAATACAGTACTTCATTGCAGTACTTACTCCTGCAGTGTAAAATTAACCATGGACATCATGGGGTTTAATTTGTGGATGTTAATGGAAAATACTGATGTTCGTTTCCATAGTATTTGTGTTCTATAATTCTTTGGTTTGCAGTCCTTAACTAGTGGGAAAAGAGAGCAGATGCTAATTAGTGTTCAGAGTGTAATGACTGTAGAAACATAACAATATCAGAAATAAAATCTGAATGTTAATCCTTGTAACACTAATTTCTTAACACTTCATTTTCAAGCATCAGCAGATAGCATGAACTAAACAATAACAAAACTACAAAGGAATACTGTTGCATCATCACTTATTGATTGCACCTTTCACACTTGACTTTATTGCATTGGAATTCTCATTAGGCCTCAGACAATATTTACTTTCCTTAATCATGAATAGTAACAAGGCAGAGTGCAACATTTTGTCAATAACTATCAACTTTTTCTTCAGAAAAGACTGAATTTTCAAAGGGATTTCAGCTTGACCTGCCTTTCTGTGAGTGCACCTAGTTCCAGGCATGAATACTGGGGGGTGGAGAGTGTTTAAATTCTTCACATAACCTAACAAAATGTTATTCTATTAACATTAGTTTAAGGATGTTGTGTGATGAAGACTCTAGAAAGCTTCTTTTCCATTCTCTGCCTTGCACCAGAATACATGGCTTGTGTAACCTTAGGAAAACCTCCATTTTGTCTAGAAAGGTAGAGAGATTATTAAAATTACAGATATAAAGTGATACGTAAAATTATATGGTGTGTCTGTGTACATGTATATACATATATATGGATATGTGTGCACATAGTTGTAGGGAAGGAAATCTACAGTAGAAATAACTGCATTCTCTCCAGTTGTTTGTAGCAGAGTTAGGTTAGCATGGAAGTGTTAGCATTGTGCATGCCTCCCACTGTGTTTTCCTTAGAACAGTGGTGATCTCCTGGGATGGCCTAAATGGTACCAAGGCACAGATGAGTAGTGGTCGTTTGTAAGCTCAGCTTGGTAATGATGCATAAGAGCTCACAGAATCACAAAATGGTTGAGGTTGGAAGGGACTTCTGGAGGTTGTTTGGTCCAGCTCCCTTGCCAAGCACAGCCATTTAGAGCTGTTTACCCCAGGACAATGTCCAGATGACTTCTGAATATCTGCAAGGATGGGGACTGCCCAAAGCCCCTGAGCAAGTGTCAGTGACCCCCACTCAAGAAACATGTTTCCTCATGTTCAGAGGGAGCTTTCTGTGTTTCAGTTTGTACCCAGTGCCTCTGGTTCTGATCAGTGAGCATCATGAAAGAAGCCTGGCTCTAGCCTTTTTGCACCTCCCTTCAGGTGCAATTTATATACATTTATGTAATTTCAATTTATATGCATTGATGAGATCCCGCTGAGCCTCCTTCTCTTTTCCAGACTGAGCAGCCCCAGCTGTCTCAACCTCAACTGCTAGGAGAGGTTCTCCAGTCCCTTCATCATCTTCATGGTCCTTTGCTGGACTCTCCAAGTATATCTCTCTTGTATTGAGGAGCCCAGAACTGGACATGCCACTTGAAGTGAGGCCTCACCAGTGCTGACTAGAGGAGCAGGGCCACCTCCTATGATCTCATAGCAATATTTGGCCTGATGCAGTCATCCCAGAATACCACTGGCCTTCTTAGCTGCAAGAACACACTACTGGCTCATGTTTAGCTTGCTCATGCACAGTAATAAACTTAAAGCAAACAGGTCCTCTA
This sequence comes from Peucedramus taeniatus, assembly GCA_013400575.1. Lineage (NCBI taxonomy): Eukaryota > Metazoa > Chordata > Aves > Passeriformes > Fringillidae > Peucedramus > Peucedramus taeniatus. Next base: position 59,565 of record WBNO01004644.1, on the reverse strand, counting down.
AAATCAAATTTTTATCAATATTAGTTACCATCTTCTTTGATTAAAATAATCCTAACAGGACTGAGAAGTTGATGAGCGTATCTAAGCCATGATTTGAGAGAAAATGAAATACATTTCCCCTTTCTGTGGTCCAATCAGGGTATTTTTCATAATTCCTGTCCTTTTAAAGTCACTGTCAGTCAGGTCATGACAGACATAGATTTACTGCACTGAAGAGTCAAAGAGGACTTGTAATCATCCTAGAACATTGCCTTGCTAAACATACAGCATGAAAAAGGTGATTGAATTATCTTTTGATTGACATCTCTCAGTATGTCAGTGACTTGAGATTTCGCATTTCAGCTGGAGGAGGATCTCAGCACCACCAATATTTTACGTGGGTTATCATAAAAAAAAATAAAAAATGGAGCATTGATGAAGTGAGTCAAAACTCCCTGAACCTGCTTTTAAAAGTCATCTGGTCCCTGCTGCTATTTTTTGTACATCTGTTTTTAAAATAAATGTCAGATTTGCAACTGTAGTTTATTTGTTGAAAATACAGAGCTGAAAAACTTTCATTTTACTGTTGCATGATATTACGTCATCATTTGCAGGTCCACCTAGTTAATTACACAGTGATACATTTGAAGTTGTCTTAAATTCCTTCCCACTCTGTAGTCTTAAGTTTGCTTAGAATGTGGTTTCGTACCAAATATAGTTTTGTCCATGACAGTGGCCATCAAATGCATTCAACATAAGTCTGAGAGGCGGCAGAGTTCTGTTGAATTACTATTTTCTCTCCCGTCCACACAACACTATATTCACAAGGTGCAAAATTTCTCAGGGGCTGGATGATAACCAAAATCTAGGATCTCTTTTGGCACAGAATACAGTGGCAACTTTTTATAAATACAGACCAGATTTTCAGGCAGGCTGGCTATCCATCCATATATCCATCCATTCATCCATCTATCCATTTATCCAGCCATCCATCCTTCCAAATACTGTTCCAGCAATTCCTTGCAGTTAGCTGGAACTGCAATTGGATGTTCTAAAAGTTATTATTTGTCCAAAATACTTGCAGAGTTGTGCCATTCTCCTTTCAGAACTCACACTTAATATCTGCTTTCTCTGACCCTGTCTTCCCTTGGTCATTTTGACACGTATTTAGGTGCATGCTTGTCTGCATCCATCCCTTTGGGTGGGAAACATACCAGTTCCCTTTCACTCTGTCCTCCTATGACTGGAGCCACTTTAAAGCTACCTTTCCTTAGCATTCAGTTTTCTCCACAAGTTTGGCTTTTCCCAAAATTTCCCACCAAGTTTTCTTCTTCTTCACAGCAACACAATTCCACTTCTTTTGATATCATGACTTAAAACATGGACCGTCAAGTTGTAGCTGCTATAGTGTCAGCAGAGAATGGGGACTTTACACTCAGTCCAAACTCAAAAAGCTAGGTCCATCCAGTGCCAGACTGTTCATTTACATAAATGTTCCCAAAATGGGCTATTCTGTGACCTCTGGAGATCTCCAGAGAAGCAGATTTATTAAATTGCAAATGGGTTTTGGTTTCCGTACTAGAAAGTGCAAATGCTTTTTTTTTTTCAAATCAGCAGTCCTCCATGGAGCAGTGTCTAAATTCTGAATTAAGAAGAATCATTTCTGTCTCATTGCATTCAGAATGAGAATGATTCTGCCCCATGTTAAATTAAAAAAATCTGAACAGATTTGTGAAATGCAAACATTTCCAAATAGTGACTTTTCTTACCCTACTGTGCCTTGAGATTGCTAATGATAAGCTCCACTGTCCCACAGTGAGGCGGGCTTTGAGCCATGGTCAATAATAACAACAATAATAATAATAATATGGGATTACCTAACACCTCAAATCTTCTGAAAAATCTCATCAGGGGATGAAATCATCACGAGGAAGAGGGTTGATAAGGTTGCAGAAATGATTACTCACAGACAAAACTTCTATCATCTAGATGTGCAAATAAAAGAAGCCTGAAGTTTTGTCATATTAAATTCAGAAAATTACAGAATTAAGTGTTTTATGTACTTACTGCTGTACTGGAAAAATCTCTGGGCTGCAAAAAAATAAGTAAGTTCGAGGGAAATACTTGACCAGGACTGTTTAAGTCAGAAGCATTTGCCTAGAGAAGGTGCCAAGATGCTTAGTCAAGTTTGCACCATATGACTATGCAATACTTAAAACAGAATAGAGAATTTGCCTCAAGACTTTGTACATTAAATTTTGCACAGTTTTGCTCATTGTCGTTATTCAAAATAAATAAAAAGAATGTAGGTTTAAAGACAACATTATGGTTTTTATTCATGATTCCTCTGATGTTTCAGAGGGAGACAAAATGTATTTTGCTCATCAACTGCACATGGAAGTATTTGGGTGAGGATGAGGAAGATGGTACAAAAAAGACAAACTCAACTAAAATAAAAGAAGTCTTAAGAGCAATGTGGGCTGACACTCCTGTTCAGTCTGACTAATTTATAGACTATCCAAATCCAATATAAAACCCAACTCCTCTGTGTGACCTTTTCCTTGTGAAGGAAGAGGGAAATATTCCTTGCATCCCCAAGCTGTGGTTCCTTTAAAACAAGGATCATTTTGCACAAAACACTACCATCCTGTGGAAAACAGAAGGAGGAGCAGTGGTAGTAGATTCCCATTGCCTGTAACCTAGGAAATACAAGATTCTGCTCTTTGACCTTTCCGGCATGCTGTGTGAACTTTGTTACAGATGTGGATTCTCTAGATGTCTGAATTTGAAGATGTTTCTTTTCTAGATATTCTCTTATCATGGCCATACTGTGCCATGTTAAGAACAACCCTTTTCTTTAAAGGTTTTGTTTGTTCTTCTGTAGGATGGTTAGAGCTCTGATTTGGAACCCGTGTTGAACATCCAAATAAAGAAGCAGTTTTTAGAAGCATTTCAGAATAATTTTTTCTAGATGGATAGCAGGTACCTCCAGCAGGAATCACTCAAGTGATTTCATATTTAGACAGATGCAGATATTTAATAATCCATATGTAAAGAACCATCACACTCCAGAGAAATATATGAGTCTCTCTTTCATTTGTAGAAATGTATCAAGAACAGTGGCTCATACTCCTTACGCTCCAGAATAACACACTCTTCATTGTATTTTACTTGCTGGGACAGTAAGGCAAATTTGACATCTTGTCCAAGGATCAGCTGTTTAAGGACAGTCAAATCTGCTCACGAGCAGAAATTCAGTACATTTCAAGAAGAGCCTATCTGTGAAAAGCCCACAGCAAAAAGAATTTCTTCCTTGAGAAATTAAATGTGTTCGACAGCCCTTTGCTGGAACTGCCCTCATGCCTGTGGATAAGCCATCATTACTTTATTCTTCTATTTTTTTTCTTTCTCTCAAAACTGCCATATGGGCAAACCTTGTACAGTTATCAGTCAGGGCTGCCTTAATTCACTCACTTCCGGGGAGATAAAGTGGTGCTGAGAACACCTCTTGGCTTTGATTGATTGAGGGTAAACTCAATCAAGAATTTTACTAAAGCCAGGAATTTATTTTATCATGCATTTTTTTGTCCACATTTGTGGATGTTGAGGTGGTAGATTCAGTATTTCAGTAAGTTTGGTATTTCCTGAGACTGGAGTCTTCTTTTTGTGTTGTAAAGAAAGCACAGAAGCGCTGTTTACTTACTGAAGATCTGTATAACTGTCTAGAAATAATGTGCTAACATATTTAAAAGACAAATTCTAAATATCAAAATACGTTTTAACGAGAGAAGGGACCTATTTAAAAAATGTGAAGTCCTTTTACATGTATTGTACAGGTAACATTGTCTCATTTCAATTTCTCTACCCATTCAAGTGCACTGAGAATGTTGGGGGTTTAATATAATTTCTCACTGGGTTAGGAGGTAGCCAGCCCTGGAGTGGAGTGGGACCACCTAGGTACCCCCAAAAAAGGGGTACCCATATTTCCTCCAAGTGAAATAAGATAGATGGTTTGAAGGATATACTTTATAATTACCCAGACTGGATCTAGCTTATAATTACATAATCCGGACCTATGGAAAGACGCTGAAATTAATATTTCAAGTTTGGAGGGAGGAAAGTGTTAGGCTGGGTTTATAGGTGTCTATCAGCCATGAAGTGAGGACCAGGAGAGTTCAAGGAACCTCCCTTGAATCTTGAATTTATGTCCTAAAAACAGATGAAGAGACATTTACTTAAAATCTTAAATGGAAAACAGAATATGTAAAAAAAGACACCATAATAAGGAAAAGACTGTGATAGCATCTTGGATTGTTATTACATGGTTAGTAAATGAGGAAGATAAATCGTCTCTATTCAAAACTGAAGTCTTGGTTATAAGAGCCCTAACCAGCAATCAGGTCTGTTAAGTAAGATTCTTCCCTTAGTTAAATTTAGAAAGCAACAATGTCACTCAGTCGTTAGAGCACAGGCAGCTAGGGCCATGGAGATCCTAGGTGTGTTACTACTTCTTACTTGGTTGCTGAGTACTGGGAGAACAGAGCTCTCCCACAGGTTTTGGCTTTTTGGGGGGAATTGGCTATGCCAGAACATGTCATAGGTCACCAGGGCCCAGTGTGGTAACAGCTGCACTGGGCTCCTCTGGTTGCCCAGTTGAATCACTCTTGGTTCTTTACTGCACTAACTAGGTTTCCATAGATGTGATGTAGGCACTTGAATTCATCAATCCCATTTTAAATTTCATGAATAGGGTCAAGGGTGCTCAGCAGATGGACAGCTCAGCATGAACATAGCTTCTCTGTCAGAGGAGCTGGCAATATAACAAAGTACACCTTTTAAATTATTTTACTGTCTTTGTATTAAGAGAGTATTTTGATAATGTTGGTTCAGTCACCTAAAATTAATACAGTATTTCCCTATTGGGTGGATAAACAAACACATCAAGTCCCTTTTTGTGTTCAAGATGGCTTTCCTCTTCTGCCTGTGGAGAGCTACTTCTGGATGTCATACATCCAGTCATTTACCAGGCATCATTTCATTAGCACCATTAAAGCCAATTTGGGCATATAGTCAACAGTTTTGATTCAGGGCTTGTTGAACTTCTACTTACACCATTATCTCACACATTTTCCAGTGCTGTCTTATATTGTTTAAAATACTAAGGCCTGCTAAGATGGTTAATGCTGAGAGAGAGGCTTATATACCTCATTGAGGAGCCATCATTGCAGTAGCGTGGTGTCCCGCAGGGGGCTTAAGCTTTTCGTTCAGCAGTGACTCAGAAAGGACAAGCGCCGTGCTCGCGGTTTCCACCAGCACTGGGTCTTTTCTGAAAGGCTTCCTCACTAATTCCCAGCTCATCACGGTCCTCATCAGCCTGTGTAATGTGCTCATCACACGCTCATTTTCAGCTTTTGATTTGGCCTGGCTGTCTGCTGGGGAAGGTTTCCTCTGGTAGAAGTCTCCAAGTGCATGAACAAGTGAGCTCTAAGTGTTACTAATAAAAAATCCTTTAATCCACTTTAACAATGATAAATTGGAACTGAGAACTCTTCTTACTTTACAGATACATTCAGTTCAGAATTTTACTTAAGTCAGGAAATCATTTTATGGGCAAGAGATCCTAAACACCCTGATGTGGACGATGGGAATGAAAGGCCAAGTGCTTAATTGCTCTTACTGTATCTGAAGCACCTACTGATGACTGAAGCTTCCACTGATATGGCTGATATGGCTGGTTCATATAAAATGCACTAGTCTTTGCCATTATTTTTATTCTTAATTCACTGTGGAATTTCCTTTTTTATTTTCCCCACATTGTAACTGGTACATGATGAAAGAAAATAACTGTTCTGGGCCACAGAAGTTCAGATTGAGCAAAGATCTGTCTAAAATATACTTCTCTGGATTTAGATGGATTTGCTACATTGTCTTGGTAGTAAGTACCTGACACCTAAAATCTGTGTTGTTATCCACCTGCTACCCTATGTTTGCTTCTATGTTAAAGAACATAGCATGATCAGACACAATCAAAGTCTCTTTATTCTTCTTCTTTCCCAAAAGAGTGGGAGTTCACACTAAGGACTCATCCAGAATGTTTGTGCCTCTTGTAATCCGTACAGATCTCTGTTTCAGTAGAGGCCCTTGAACATTTCCCAAGCACAGCTCATTGCAGTATTACACCAGGCTCAAATCAGAGTCCAGGCAGCAGGAGGGCTCTTGGAGGGATGTTCACTCTACCTGGCCTTGTTGTGGGGCTCCTTGCTGGGACATCTCAGGTACCTCCTCCGTGCCATCATCTTACGTGACCTGGTCAGGCTTCAGGAGGCAACTCACATCCCAGTACCTGATTTCCAAGCATCCATCCATTATCTGGCAGCAATGTAGGCTCATTGTTTCATCTCTGATTTTGAAAATCTGGCCCCAGCAGCAGGTTTCTGTGCATCGCTGTACTAACATCTGGCTTTTACTGGCTTGGCAGACTGTCTGTATCATTAAGTAGAACGAAACTATTCACTGATATGGATGGAGATGATCCTGCATCAGTTTCCAAAAGGACGGTAGGGCTATTGGCAAATTAAATAGTTGAAGAAATTCTCCATCTCTCTTCCTTTTCATGATGTATCCGGGACTAAAATTGAGGGGAAAGCAGAAAACAAACTAATGTGAGTGTAATTCCCAAATTTCAATCTTCTGTATATTATGGGTCATTACCCGTTAATTTGCTAAATGGCAGTTTCCTATGAAAGAAAAGTTTTGTTTAGCTGTATAATGATGACAGATGATGTAATTAGTATCATCCTTGCATTGAGAATGATAAAAGCATTTCTTTTGTGTGTCACTGCTTTTAGACAGTATAATATCAAAAATGATAACAGTGTGAAAATTGGACCAGCCGCCTTTGTATTGTGCACGTAGAATACCTCAGTAATATGATACAAGTAATGACAGGTACTTTGCCATGTATTCATTTTCTCCACTCTCTAGCCTTTATATTACAGCAAAATTAAAGCACAGCACTAAGCAGACCAGACGTGCCTAAATGCAGACCCATCTGATGAGCCTGTAAACGGCCAGCGTCCCTTTACTATTGCTGGTTAGGATAATTAAGCAATTGCAAACAGGGGTTTTGAGAGAGAACATTGAATCACTTTTCAGTTAAAGAAGTTGGGGGCTATTTTAATTTCAGGCCACATTTGTTGCTTGAATTAGTTTTAATTATATTCTGTATAAGAACTTGCCCCATATCCTGGTCTTGATAGTGGTAGATATTCTCATTTAAATATAAATAAATGCCAAACTTATTTAACATGGAAAAGTGACTGCTGTGACTGTGTAGTAACAATTTTCTCTTTGTTGCCATGGTTTGGATTTTTATATAAGCTTTGCAAATATAATAAACCTAATGGAGCTCTTCATCCAAGGAAATGGGTATATTCAAGAAAATAAATTACATTTTGCAAGCTAATGAGCTCTACTAATTGTGTTTATCCTTGTGAATTAATACAATTTAAGCAAATCTATCCCCCAAAATCAAGCATTTGATTGCATTTTAGCTGCGTGGAAATCAGAACATCCGGATCAAATCTGAGTTTACTGGATATCCAAGGGGTAGGGGAGGAGGTTAATTTTCATTGACTTGTGCAGCTGGCGCTAGATGCTAGTAAAGTAGGAAAAGTTAGATTTTGAAAAGTTCTGACTTTTGTTTGGTTTTTTTAAATCCAACTACTTCCCACACAGGCAGAACTCCCAACAAAGACTTGTGTGTAATAAATCCCATGTAATACAGCAGCAGGCATGTACAAGTCATGGTAATTAGCCCACATGCCCACAGGACAGGATAAAGGAAGACAGCAAAAGGGAATAACAGTTGTGCTTTCTAAAAGACAGCTTGTCTTCATCCACTTCTCTCTCTCCCTCCCTTTTCTCACACTTCCCTTTGCCAACATTGAATTTCTTATTTTTTTTTTAATTCTTCCTATAAACAGGTTTTTATTTCAGAGAGGCATTTTGTGAGATGCAGGACAGATTAGAAAACTCTCTGTATATTCTGGCAGATTTTAGGTTATTCTCCCAGTTGGCTTCTTGGAAGGATGTCAGAGAATAGAGCAAATGGTCAGTTTGAACTCTTGAAACACTGCAAATAGCCCCAAAAACTGCATTGGTCAGCAGGAACAGGCAGGCAGGTGCTGGCCAGAAGGTTTGTGCTTGGAGGGTGACAGCAGCTGTCAGCAATGGTCCTTATGGAGGCAGTTCAGCTCGCCACGTGCTGGGTTGCTGCCATTTTTAACACCGTGAGCAAATGCGTGCCTGAGATGAAGTCTGAGCCTGGCTGACTGTACTTCCTTAGTCCCGACTGCTTTTTTATCCTGCCAGATCATTTTCAGCACTGATGCAGGAGTCCCAGCAGTTAACAATCGTCACAGATTCCTCAGATAGAGCTGGTGTGAGATCAGAGCTCTCCTGTTTCTCAGCAGCAGGCCCCTCTTCACTTAAAACCGAGATTGGGAAGCAAAGCCAGCCTTCCTTTCTCAGCTTCTAAAAAAATAGCATCTTAAATATGGATAGCAGACTCAAAACAGTCTCAGAAGTGAAATTGTTGGTTTGTTTATTGCAGCTTAGGTAAGAGCCAGGCTGATCTTTCCTTGACTGCACTGAAAAAAAGATACTTCTTCCATCTCTGGTATTCCAGTACTGAGAAGGGCTGTTAGGACCTGCCTTCTAGAAGTTTTGGATTAATTGCATTTGTGTAGTGAGAAGAGCATAGCTCCTCAGCATTGATGCAATTGTTACAAAGATAAGAGTGACTTCTTGTAGATGAATGACAAGCTTCAGTCGTAAGAGTGAGCACCAATATGTTTGTTGATATAAAACAGTGATTTTAAAAAGTTTGATAGTAAACACAGCAGTGGTTAAACAAAATCTGGTGACAAGATACACTCAATTATTTACTGCAGAGAGGACAGGGTCAGACAAAATTGTCAGGGAGACCTTGTCCTTCAGTCATGAGGATCAGAAAGGATCCACTTGCATTCTAAACTCCTTTTCAGAGAGGAGTTTAGGTGCTGCTGGATCCAGCCTTATTCCCAACAGTTTATGTCTTAAAGAATTAACTGTGTGCAACCAATCCTTTGTATCATGTAGCTAAGATTTCGAAGTTTAGCATGCTATTAATCACTTACCAAGAACCTCTTGTGGCAAGAAATCTTTCAATTTTGAGGAGTAACCTTGAGAGGTGTCCCTCCCCAAGGGGAGATCCTGGTGTGCAGCCTCCTGCCAAGCAGGGGAGCTCAAGCAGCTCTGGGCTTTCCACTATTTATGGAGCATGATAATTGACTCATAGTCATATTTGCATACCAACCACACATGTTAATTTCTCCCAGATTTTCCTTGAGTCAGACGTTGTTCAACACTGTGGTTAGGTGGGTGCACTGCTCAGATTAGCCCTTGACTGTTGTGTTGTTATCTGTGTCCACTTTGAGCTGCATACAGCCACCATGACCAGACACATCCATGATGACCCCACTGGTGGTTTTCACTTGGAGAGAATTACAGGAAATAAAGGTCAGGATGGAGGAAGGGGGGAAGCACACTGTCATAGGAATAAAGAAGAAGAATTGAGAATGTTGGTATGACCACATTGTAATAATAACTTCGGGGTAAAAAAAACATGTAGTAAAAGAAATATTTGTATAAGTCTTGATGTACAGAGCTGTTCTGGATTCCATAGATGCCAAGCCCCTCAAGAAGACATTGACACAGGCCATAGTAACTTCAGGGATGCATGCAGATAGATACATAACTATAGGGTCCCAAAGTACACATTAATGAAGCCATTATCTTGTCAATGATTCAGAGTGCAGAGCTATCTTTAGCAGAAGTTACTATGATTTTTCATAAGAGAACATGGAATTTAGTGACATTTTTATTATTTGACATCACATCACCGTTGAAAAGTAAAGAGGAAGCCAGAAGAAAGATAAAGTACAAAAAGCTTTACATGAAAAATATTGTTCACCTCTGATGGAAACTACAGGCAGCTAGGAGAAAAGAATCTGGAGCTTTTTTAGTTCTTGGCATTGAAAGATTTTGATAGGAGCAGTTTAAAAGTTATCTGTTGCAGCAAAACTGCATCTCAGAAATGAGTATGGCTATGATGACATGATAGCTTTGGGCTGCTGACTTACTGCACAGACCCCTGCGTATCAGCGAGAGTTAAAATCAAAGGGAAACCTCTGTTTTGAACTCCCTTTTTCTGCAGCATTTGAGTCAGATCTTCAGCGTTTCATGTCTCGCTGCGTGGGGTTGTAGAGGTCACTTCTCGAGCCCCATTGACCCCATGCAGATTTATTGTGGAATTGTTTCAGTGAAAACAGAGCTTTGAAGCATCATGCAGGTTGGCTGGTGACTCCCACAAAGTGCTGACCACCCCGAGTCTGAGGGAAGGGATACCTGCACAGAGCTGAGCTCTATTATGGGTTATAAGCTGGGAGAGGTTTGAATGATAGAAGGAGTTCTGGCAGGCTGCTAGCTCTCACCATCTGGGAAAATGGGAATGTTTATTAATAAGAACCTTTGACATGAAATGCATGATATGTGCCCTCTGTGCTGGGCCCATGATTAATAATATTAATTATGGGGAGTTCATTATAGTCTCATGGGGATGTGATATGTAATTCAGCCAGCGTTTCATTGTAAATTTGCATTAATGTCCACTTTAAGTACAGTAGCTATCTATAGCAATGCAGAAGGAGCTGCAGTCAGTATGTACAATAACATAACCTCCTTATTAAATGATGGTAGATTTCTACTTCAGAGAATTACAGAATTATTAACATTTCTCCTATGTTAAATCTTTGTTGTGTTTGGCAGTGTAATATCTGTTGCAACCTACCTCCTAGTGCTATTAAAACTTTCCTTGGTGGTTGTAGAAGAGTCCAGCTTCTTTCTGTGTTGAAAAAGGAACCAGATAATTTTGAAATCCCTTTGGAAGTAGTCTTCATTGCAGTTTCATTAGCAATTAAAAGAGCATGCAACCTAATGGTTTTTCCACCCTGGTCCAGAGAAATTATGCACAGTGGGCAGCTCTTCGGTTGGTGTAAACCATCAGTGATGTAATGAAAGCAATGAACTTTCACTGATTTGTTCTGAGAAACTTGCCTGCTCCAAATTGTTCAAACATATGCCTTCCTATGGCTATGTTTTATTGTTAACTTGCTTAATAATGAAAAAATAGTTCATCTTACTTGAAATTCCTTTTCCCTAGTTTGCCTTCCAGGAATCCCTGGTGAAACTGCCACTATCTGGCCTCAGTTTCTTCTGAGCCACATGTGCTCATTCACTTACCTTCATACAAATGACCCTTATATACAAAGACAGTTTCTTTTTGTCTTTAGGTTTCATCTCAGAAACCAGCAGGCACTCAAAGCCACTGCGTTCCTGTAGTGGATCCTGGGAATGGCTGGGAGGACCACAGCTCTAGTGGCCCCAAGTATGTATGCTTTTAAGCAGCTGGGGAAGCAGCTGGTGGCACTGTGGGAGGCATCATGCAGATGCCAGAAATAGGCTGAAGGACAGTCTTCATTAAAAGACTGTATGTATGTTAAAATATATAAGTGTATAAATACGGATCCAGTCAAACGAGGAAGAACAGGAGAGAAGGGTACAAATCCAGGTATTGTTTTCTGTTGGAGGAAGCTGTAAAGCTGATGAGTTATTATTCTTATTTATTTGTTTGGATGGCAGTGGGTTTTAGAAACAAAAGGCTAGAAGGTCCCCCCTGGGTCTTTGTGTCCCATCTTCTGCAGTCATGGGTAACCTTGTGCAAAACATCACTTAGGAGAGTCCAAGGATCACTTGCCTTACATTCCAGTGCATATCAGGGGCCACAGTATCCTTCCTCTCTGAAATCTGTCACCTGTAATGAAAGATGGAAATGCACAGCTGTACTGTGCCAGAGGAGGACAGAGAGAAAACTCCAGCTTATCACCAGGAGCTTAGATCCTCAAGAGTTTTCTGTTTGGGAACTTGTTCCCAAACCAGAGAGTTGTAAATCACAAAGTGGCTCTGCAAGTGCCTGTCCTAGAGAACTGGGTAGCAGCCTGCAGCCATTTGGCAGTGAATGATGTAAGTTCAGATCCAGCACCTGTTGGACACTAAACACTTTTCTTAGAATCCATGCAGCTGACAAGCTCCTGAGGAAAAGGCAGCAGCTGCTGGGCAGAAGTGGTTAAATATAGGAAATGAAGAATGCCACACCCAACTGGAAAAGAAAAGAGGGAGACAGGAATCTAGCAGCACTGAAAATTTTTATTGGTGAGGAGTGCCCTGCAGTGATCAGGAATTTGAGGCATTTACACCCTCTGTTTTCTTTCTTCTCTGTGACTCCACTTACACTCACACCCTACATCAGCCTCAGATAATGCCCAACATAGTTTGGTGCTGACTGTATTAATGAGTGTCATTTCTGAAATGTTTTGGAGGAACATGTGAGAGCCCTGTCTCTCGCTGCGAGTCACACAGAGTTGCTGAGATATGTTGTCCTTAATTTGACTTGATTCTTTGTAGCACTTTTAATAGCAAAAATGCTGTGAAAAGCTTAAATATGAAGCTATACAGATTTAGCACAGATGGAGTTTGAAAAGGACATTCAGCCTTCTCTAATCTTCAACTGAGATCAGCAAGTAAAGCATAAGGAAGGACAACCTGAAAGAGAATATTTTTCATTGTGATAATCTGCAGTACTTTAATTTCAGTGAGGCATTTACATGGCCCCTTATTGAAGAGTCTGAGTATTCCTTTTTCTTTAGCTGAAGGACTGTTAAAAAGAAGCAGAAAAGCAAACCTCTTTGCTTAGCCAACCTTCAAGGTGGTGCCAGATATCCTCGCAAAGAAAGACAACAGTGTGAAGTTGAGGAGGCTTAGCTGCAGATTGGAAGATTATCCCTGTTCTTCACATGAACAAAGCAAAAGGAGGTAAGAAGAACAGGGAGAAACTCCCTGTTTTGAGCAAAAACTCCTGCAAAACTCTCCTGTTTTGCTTTATTCACCTGCTGCACATGTATGCAAGAGAGAGGCTCAGGACACCCAAGTATCAAAAGCCCCTGGCCCTGGTGTCCCTCTCTGTTCCAGGAGGACATCTGGCCAGCACACACTCCTCTCCTCCCACCCCTTCTCCTTCACACTGGGCTGCAGCAGCTCAAGCTGGCTGAGCCTGTCGTGGTGATGATATCATGTAGCTAAATTAATTCCAAAGCTGGTCATGCTTGGAATTAGTTAGACAGGAGACAAAAAAGGAAGCTGAGAAAGAGGGGAAATGGACTAGGTGTGAAACACCATGCAAGGAGAGGGAATAGTGGGTATGGTCATAAAGGTGCTTTAGAGTTTGGTTTTACACAGAGGGTCTGAGGTGCCAGGAGCTCAACAAGCCTGCACAGATCCCTTATCCCCGTACAGGGTTTCACCAAGTGCCTCTTGGCCATTCAGCCCTCCAGAGCTCAAAATAAGTGTTCCTTTCCATTTCAAGGGCAACACTTAAATGGACATAAAGATTGCTCATCTTGATAAACTCCCATCTCCATCTTATATATAACCATCTCACTTTACCTCATTCCCTGACTTGACCTTGCTGTGGAGCATAACCCAGGCCCAGGAACAAGCAATGCTGAGCAAGCATCATGTTCACCGTTCACAACCTCAGCATCTGCTGCAAGTTTGGGCCAATAAATCAAAAATGTTGGGAGGAATGGACCACCTCCTGCTGCATGTCCAGACAGCAGTTCCCACAGTGGGCATCTGATCCTTGACTGAACCTCAAGGCACTGCCATATGCAAATAGCAGTAATCTCTGGTTTGTTGTTCCTCCAAGGGCGGATGCACCTGCATGTGTCTGTCTGCTTGGAAGCTTTAAATAAACCCATTTGAGGTTTGTTTGCTTTTGCAAGCTTGATTCATCAGCTTGATTTTCAGAATGTGTAAAATACTTCCTCAGAATGGCTTTTTGTTATCTTTCTCCTAAATTTGCCTTAGAGAAGATGTTTTATAAAGACATAGTTTTTAGTCTTCTGATACCTTGGATGCTGGCTGCAAAATGCTGAAAGAGTTAGCTTCTCACTCTGTTATTTGAGGGTTTTTTTCATTGTTTCCAGCATAACAATCTCAGAGACCCCATGAACAATGGAAAAAAGAGTTATATTACAATTTTATGGCACATGGTATAACTCTTAGGGATGGTCCTGTGCAAAACAGGGAGTTGGACTCGATGATCCTTCTGGGTCCCTTCCAGCACAGCATATTCTGTGATTCTGTAAACTTTATATGTTGAGCCAGGTATAAAGAAAGGAAGGAGAACTTCAGTAAACCATGGTATTTTAGGAGCTTTTATATAAAGGCACTCAGACAAACTTTTATATAATAATCCCTAGCAGGAACATCAGAATTGCAGCCTCTATGTACTTTTGCACCTTTTCTGCAAGTTACCTTGCTTATTTTGTACAGCTGCTCTTTTATACTGTTGTTGCATTATTCTTGCTTACATACAAATAATTTACAGATAGCATTTATAACACGAAAAGAGAAAGTAAAAGGTGGCTGCACCAAGCAGTCTGTGAATTATAAGTACCTCTCTGGTCCTGCAGCCAAAAATAGTGCTTTTCACTAAATTTGGTGGACTATATCCTTCCTAAATTGCTGTACCTGATCAAAAGCATTTGCAGAGCCAGGACCCACACTGTTACACAAGACTTCAACTACTTCAAATACAGCAGAGAAAATTATGATTAGGTCCTTGAATCTGTTTCTAAGTGCTGGTCCTAGCTTTTCCAGATACACTGTTAGCTCCTGAGTGGTTCAACAACTGGTCTCCATCTATCAGTGGACGAAAGCATTGCTGCAGGACTGGCAATCTTCTCTGTTGATTGGACAGCAAATTTTAGCAGCTGGCCTGGGATAGAGGTGTTTCATTTGGGATACTGAGCTACGAGCCTGGTACCTCTTGCAGACTGCCTTGCAGATCTCAGTTTCTTCACCTTATCCATAGTTAAGGGCAAGAGGGGCTTTATGGTTATTTTAGATTTCAAGTTCTTCTTTCGAAATGCAAGACTTGGGCTTCTGTATTTCTGTTAGAAGTTATTTGAACAGTCCAGAGGTCCCTTCAAGCTTAAATTATTTTGCAGTTCTATGAGTCTAAATTTTTGAAGGATTCTTTAAAAATAAAATTAGGTGGGGAAAAGTGTAACTTTCAACTAGTCACAGAGCTAGTTTAAATCTCTTTGAAAGTTTCCCTTATAGCTGCTCTCTGAATTGTGCAGTTTGCCCTCCCTCCAGGACCCATTTGCTCTCTCTTGGCAAATCAGGTTCTTTGAGATGAAAAAAACGATGGGAATATTTGGAGAGGGAAGCCTACTGCCCAAGACACAAATCTAATAGACACTGCCTTCCTGTGTGAAAGCCCATTATACTTTCTATATGTTCCTCTAGGGAGCTGGTTTGATGCTGAAGTCAATACTACCTGGATATTTTGGGTTAATTAAGCCACTCAGACCACACCTACACTAATAAATAAAGGATATATGTGATGGGTCCCTGGTACAGACATCCAGCTGGCACTGAACATGTTTCATCCTTCTTCTTAAAATCATGCACTCATCAAGAGAGGGTGCCTGAGTGTAAATGGTCTCTTGGGAATGATCCCTGTCCTGTTAGGAGAATGTTATTTGGCCCAGACCAAAGCCACATGAGTGGCAGAGACAACTGAGTTCTAGTGCAGAAGAGTGTTCCCTGGCAAAGTTGAAATTACTAATACAGATGTATTTTCAGGGAACCCAAGCTTACAAACACCTATTCATGATTTTCAAGTAATGGCACTAGTCAAGAGTCTTCCCTCTTCTCTGTGAATGCTTTTGAGGGTTATTTCCTCCGTTTGTGTTTTTTTTTTTTTTTTCTTTTTTCTCCCATATTCACTCTTGAAGTGGTTTGGTTTTTGTTCTGTTGCAAATTCTGGCCCATTTTTCATAAGGTCTGTATGATGCTTTCCGTCAAATCTTCATAATTCATTAGGACTAGGAGTGACAGCATGCTGTTCCTTCAGCCCACATACGGACAGCATCAGATGGACAACATCCTCTGTAGTACCATCTGCCAGTAGAGAAGCTGAACCTTTAACTTCCAATCCTGGCTCTTTGCCCAAATTAAATAATCAAGTGTAGACTGACCATCATAATTTCTGTGAATCAGCCACTACAGGGATGCAGGAGAGACCTAGCTTATTTTATTTTTGCAGATTTTGTACTGTACAAAATTTTATATACTTTAACATCCAGTTTTTGTTAAAAAAAATTATTTCCATAAAATAAAGCTACTTTTATACAACCCTCACTTGTTGCATCCTTACTGGGGCATTGGTTATGGGTTGTTCATCACAGATGCTGTCTCAGGGCTTTGTTTTTATGGGGCATATAATAAACTGTCACCGTGTTTGCAGAATATATTGCATTTGAGTGTGGTATGAAATAGTGGATTTTGGGGTTTGTTTCAGCCAGACTTCTCCAACCATTCCTCCTCCATAGCTTTGAGCGCAGCAGAAACAGGCAGTCAAACATTGCAATGGCATGTTATTTCATGTAAGGGCTTTTTTTTCCTGCTTTCGAAACTAAAAATCCACTGCCAGCAGTGGGACTTGATCAAACTGTAACATTTGTGTGCGACACCCTAATGGATGCTATAATGCCGTTAGCCTGGCTCACAACCTGGCAGCTAGACAGGCATATTAGCTGCATCCTTTTACATGCAGACCTTGCTGTTAAATCGTGTTTAGCTAATCTTGCCTTAGGGGAAATTGGATTTCAGCCCCTCTCCCAACCTCAAACCCCACTGTAAGATATAAAATTGGTTTTTAGAAGTTTCTCTTTCTCTAAGGCACTTTAATTGGCATAAGGCAGTTGCTCCTATAGAGAGGCTATCGATTAGCATTTTTATTTTGCTATACGTTAAAGTACACCGCTTTCAAAAGCGTTTCCTGAGCTACCAAGGCAATAAACCTCGCAATAAAAGGCCCGAATGAGGACTGACTTGGCTCACTTACCCCTGCTGGTCTCGTTGGGTTTCTGGGTTTTTTTATTGTTGTTTTTAAAACTGACAAATGGCTGAAGCTGTGTTTCATCAGCCTTCTCACCATTCCTTGAGTGAAACCCAAGCTGGACATCAGAGTTGATATCAAGTGCACAGCCAGATTTGCCTGTGGGGTTGAGGGACCCGGAGTTCAGGTAGCTTTGTCTGGTGCAGCATCTTCTTCAGTGCCTACCTCAGGGAAAAAAACAGGTACAGTCTGTTCTTAGTCCTCCCCTCCTTCCCGAGCTTTGGAGTTGCTGACAGTACTGTAGCACCAGCCCTGAGGATGTGGGACAAAGTCATTAGAGAAAACAGATTGAGGGGATTTCCCCCAAGAAAATACATGTGTGTCTTAACATCTCATTTGATTTTTCCAGCATACTTTATTAGACTTCCTAAAAAGTCTTTAATGCATTATTATATCTTTGAAAAGATGTTAAAATGCCTCTTTTAGTCCTCAACGCCTGTTTTCAGCATGAGTACACTGGTGACCACTCTCAGGGCTTTGTTCCTTTGGGCTTCTTTTGTTCCCAGAAATTAAATAAGTTACAGTTTTAAATGTAAAAGTCCCTCAAGTTAAGTCTGTCTCACGTCTGTGTCAAACTCAGTTTTCTCTTAGTTAATGGGTTGCTGACAGCCTGAAGTCAGGAAGTTATATGCATTCTAGCTGCAGAGCATGTCCTGAATGCCTCGTTTTTTCAATTTATCTTTTGTCTCCTACTGCCTGTCATATACTAAAAGCAAAAATAACATTTGGCCTCTTTCTGTTTGCCATCACCAGTGAAAATAAAATTTAAATATGTAGATGGCAACACTATGGGTTTGGAAATTTGTTTATTCAATAAAGCAAATGCTCAAGTTGCCAGAGCTTTGTAGCAGTAGAGTACATGAGTACTCAAGAGCAAAAAATGTTAAGTGAAAACAATTTGGTGGTCTCAGTCCAATCTCATTATGTTACTTATCATCAAAATCCAGATCTTGGAGGCAAAATAATTTTGACCTAAGACAAAGCATTTGTGTATTTACTCAGTGATTTCTTTTATGGAAGCCATTGTGGGGGTACATTGCTTTGCCTGGATCTTGTGTTTAATGGTACTTTGCATCTATCTTTGCCACTGAGACAGATTTAATTTTAGAGTGTATCTGAAGAGCCTTTTCACCAATCAGACATTAGCTGTACGAAATCACCATGAACTACTTTGCTTTCTCAGCGTGGCTCAGCTTTATCCTCAGTCAATAGACATCTTATCAATCCTTGTTCAAAGACATTCTCTTGCTTCCCCTGGGCTAGTGCTAGTAATAGATAAAAAGTCTGCAAGCTTGGGTTGTGATTTGTTAGTCCCAAGTTATTTGAGGCAAATGGATAATAAACAAATTTTAAAAGTCCACCCAGTTCATTAAAACTTGAAACAGTCATTTGAAAGTGTGGTGGGGTTTCTGAGGGCTCTCAGCTTCACAGCATGGCCCGTGATGATGCATGTGCAAACCAAAATGTAATATAAAGTACACTTCTTTCATCTTCACAAAGAGGTTTTATCATACAGCCTTAAAGACCTTTAGATCTTTCTACATCTGAAAGGAAGAGCCAACATATCTTGGAATTTCTCAGTATAGATTCAGAACCCCTTTAGTGACTATTCCTTTGAATCTCTGGGTTAACTCTCATTTTTGTTTTCTATTAAAGTTTCTTCTTTTATTACCTTTGTACTTACAAAGGTCATTAGAGGATTATCCCTAAACTTCAGAATGTGAGCAATTTCTGACAGCTCCTGCTATTTCCCTTCCTATGGTTAACTTGACTTTTCACTTGAAGCAAAAAAAAAAAATCTTATCATTGCTTTATCTTGATTCTAAAAATTTCACCTGAAGAACATCTTCAGATTTCTTTAGTGTCAGTGTGACAGTCTTCCACCTCATATCAGACAAATGAAAGGTTTAATAAGAACAATTTTTCGTTGTTAAAATTAAGAACATTCTATGTCTGTGAATTAAGACTATGGTTTTAGAAGTAAATACATTGGTACTTCTATAGCAATTATTGTTATTATTGTTATTAGAAAAATCACTCCGTTTTTTGCAGATTGGTCTACAGATACATGGGAAAAACATAAAGCTTCTTTTTTAATGAAGATAAATATAAAATGCAATTAAAATATTCTCTGTGAAAAACCAATTGTAACCTGTGTGTGTGCACAGACAGCTTTCTCTCCCCATCCACTAAGCTTTCAAGACAGCCATTACTCTAAAATAAACAGCCATTTCCAACTGGGAAAATTACAAAGAACTTCAGAGAAGGCTGGGCCATCTGAGGATGCTCCAGTATAAGAAAGCAAACGTGAAAAGCAAAGAGCTTTTCTCTTGAGGGCCAACATGCAAAGGACTGGAGAGAAATGAACATGTATCAGCACCAGTATGAGAGTTTATTGTCAGAATACAGTGATGGGAAAAGTGCAGGTAAATGTGGAATGTGGTAGATCTGCCATCTGGTTTAGCCCATCCTGTTCCTAGAAATCCAAGTATACTGTCATGGAGAGACATTGCTGCTGCTGCTGCTGCTGCTTTAGTTTGCCATTACTTAGGATGAAAAGCTCTACATTCAGATCTGTCTGATGGTACCAGCCCTGAATGCCTGTTGTAGGGCCTGGGATAATAATATTCCCCCAACCTGACAAACGTTCCTGAAGCAGCAGAGGGGTGCTCGAGTATTTCCCAGCCTAATTTGAAGAGTTTTGACCGTGGATTCCTCATCCTCCTTGTCCTTCTTCTCCTTCTCCTCCTCCTTCTTCCCTACCATCATTCTTACTTTGTTAGAGCCCATCATGCCACCAGCTACAAACAGATTTGGATAGCTCTCAGATTACAGTTTCCATGTCCTTGTTCATCAAAGGTTGCAATAAAAGTCTCCAGAAATAGACTGATGGAGGCAGAATTCTGGAAGGCCCCAGTCTGTCGGGATACCAGAGGCTCAGGAATGCCAGTGGGATATAAGGAGATCACAAAGTGATAGGAATTCAGCATATAGTACTGGAAATTCAGCTGAGTGAATAAATAATACTGTCTCTCTGCCAGATTTTTTAGGATTATTGAAACTAAGGGAGCATTTTACTGGAAAAATTACACTATAAGGCATAGAGTTATTATAGTCCAACCTAATTGGGCAGGTAATCTCATTTACAATTATGAAAGATTGAGAGAAAGACTACAGACACAAAGATTTTATTTTTGTTTAGCTGAAGGAAACAAGACGTATGGATGTAAGTCTCAGAAGCAGATGTGCACAAAAATGTGTGCACGATTTGCAGGAATTATGTATATAAACTTGATAGTAATGCATGTGGAAGAAGACTAAAGACCTAAGGGGTAGCTTGCTTACGCAAAATTACTTGCTGATTCTTTAGACCCACTTTTCACACTATGATGTGACCAGATTAACTGCCACCCCTGTGGAATGGATATCCTTAGAGGCAACTGTAGGGTTTTGCTGTTCTGTGATTCTGTCATTCTCTCATCTCTTTAAACAAACATTCTATTTCATCAACCTGTGTTACACATAAAAAGTTAAAGGAGAGTAAAAATAGCTAAATTGAAACAGTGCTCTGATCTGTCTGCCTTGGCATCGTGTCTTGTACAGTAGTTACATTTGATTTTTAGAAAAAAAGTAGAAGAAAATCTGCAGGAGACTTGTAGGACCTTTCCTAGGCTTATATAGCTTATTGCTTTCATTTGAAATCTCATTCTATTAATATTTCATAATTTCAGAGTAGAAAGAAATCCTTATGGCAGAAGGATGAGAATAGTGGGATTTTCTCTTTGTTTACTTTTTATGCAAGGTAGCTGGAAAAGTAAGTAAGGTTTCTCTGGGAGTAGGGAGGATTTGACTGATTTTTTAATAAAGGTTTTCTATGTTATTGTCATTTCAGCATGGTCACTTTCATCCAAAATCAGTTCATTTTGTATTGACAACTGAAAGAGATTTCTAAAACTTCAAGGTCTGAAACTTATACAGTCAGTGGGTTTCACTATTGTTCCACTGTTTTTTAATTTGATTAGCCCATATAAGCCATAGTTTGCAAAGAGTTCCTGTTCTCAGAGACTGTAATTTTTCTCCCAATATTATTAAATTCCTGATGAATAGAGAAGAGAGGATTCTATACTGCCTCATATGTTCCACTGAGGAAATGTGGAAGATCTCAGGAGCATTAAGAAAGCCTCACTTCTAGCAGAGTCTTCTTGAAAACTGGAAACCACAAGACTCTGTCCCTAGAAAGGCATCCTTGCATGCTCATAGACCAACATGTTTTTCTTGGCTGAATGTCCAGTGATCAAATGTTGCTCCCCACTTCAGTACACTGATACATTGAGTGAAGCATTTGGCTTGTGGACTAATAAGCATAAAATACAATTAATTGCAAGGGTTCCAAGAAATCTTACTTAAGGAAGAGCAGTGCAGCTTCTTGAAGTTAAGTATCTGCAGAGGAAATATTTTACCATTGTATGGGCTATCATATTTTTAGTTGGCAAACAGTTTGAGAAGGCTGACACTGTGCATAGCCCCAGCACATTTGCTGGCTGGAATATGTCCCTTCCCACTCAGTCCTCCAGTCCTTAGACAAGGAGGCCAAGGTCCAAAGTTGTGGTGGCTTGCTAAGGCTCACAGAGCAGATCTGTTACACAGCTTTGAATCACAGCACTTGGTCTCAGCAATCTGCTCCTCTTTTCTGAAATGAGAGTAGCACATGCTCACACTCACTCATTTAGATCACAGTCTCTAATGCTGATTTACCAACAGGGTTTCAACTTCTCCTCACATTATTCCCACACATGCTCCATTTTTCCCCCAGTTAGGACAGAGTAAATTACCATCACAGTCCTGCATCACCCCCTAATAGCTCTGCAGGCATTCAGCTTGGCACCTGGGAGTTCTGCAGGGAATGAATGTTTATGGAGGATTAGGGACTTGAAGTAGGTGGCACTTCATGATTTTACTGACCAAATGATTCAAGCTGCCTTTTCAAACTACCCATCAGGATCCTGCTGAATTTTTCTGGAGGCTGGATTAGTTTGAGTAATCCTGAATGTGGAATAAGTGCTCATTATTCTGTCTCTGAAAATGTTTTCTCTGAGGTTTGATACCAGAGTTTCTGCTGGTCTGTGATGCTGGTGTATTCTGTTGTTACCATGTGCTTATATTCTTATTCTAAAATTACAATAAATAAAAAATCTTCAGTGCAGAGAATGAGGACAAGTCAGACAAGCCTGCCTGCTAAATTACTTTCCATTCCTGTGGTGGTTTCTCTGTGATTGGATTAAAAGAGGTTGTCAGTGTATGCTCATCCTGTCCCCTGGCTAGGTATAAATAAAGGCTTGGCAGGTTCTAGTACAGCATCTTGTTTAACCTCTACAAATACCAATATATACTCATAAATTTAAAACAATGCATTCATCCTTCTCTTACTGGAGGGCAGCAGGAGTAAAAAGTGGCCAGTCATGTCCATGGCATGTCATCTCTCCCCATGGGCTTTCCCTTTCATTATGTCTTGCTGTCTCCTTCTGTTTAACATAAGAACTGAATTATGAACTGCTCAGGAATTCCAGATCCATTACCACAGTCTGCTTTGCAGAGAGCTCTCTGTAAGGTATTCAGTGATTGCTTTCTCTTACATCCCAGAGTGGAGCTAGAAATGAAACATGTGCCATTCTGTATTTTCCAGCAGTTGGGGATTGTATTAGCCACACTCACAAATCTGTGGAGTTGTGTCCATGCTTTCATTAGGCAAACTTTCCTCTGGTTCCTCTAACTTTTGCTGTTACCAAGAGTTCAGTGGATTTAATCATGTGTGTGGGTAAAACGGCATAGAAGAAAAGACTTGGAAATTCTGCATATTTTAAAAATAATCATTTATTAAATTCAAAATAAGAATGATACTGCACTACATTTCCATCACATTTTCTCATTTCAAAAAGGGATCAAAATTGTTACAAGGGCATGCCAAGAAAGGATCAAAATCTTTGCAAGGGTGTGTGAATGGGGTTGTTTTCAATAAAGTGAGTTTTTACTTAAAGAGAAAAAAATGTTTACCTCTGAAATGGGCTGTATCAGGCAGCCTAGAAAGAAAATACACAAGTTGGTTTTTTTTGCTACTGAGTATGTGACAGCAGCAAAAAAAAAAAAAAAAAAGAGATTATAGTACTTCTGCATGGTCTAGATATTGAAGCAGACCCTTCTGCCCATTCCTTTGTTCCCTGAATCCCTATAGAGCATTCTTTTGTTCCCTGAATCCCTATAGAGCCTTGCCTCCTCTTTTCACTGTCACACTTCTGCAATCCCTTTGAGCTGCTGTGGCTTCCTCCCAGCCTCAGTGTGTCTCCTTGCTGCCCTCCAGCCCTGGCACAGCAATTCTCTCTGCTTGTGTTCATTTTCTTTTACCCTGACCATTCTCTGTCCCCCTGTCCCCAGAGAGGCTTAGGCATTAGCACACCAATGCACAGGAGTCAGGCTCTGGGCTGCAGTTACCAGCTCTGAGCTGGGCTTTAAGGACAGGGATCACAAGGGGCAGCTGGCACAGCAGGGCAGCACATATAGGACAGGCAATAGGAAAGAACAAAAGTATTGGTACATCTAAAATCTCACTTCTTTTGAAGACCTGGATTCCTTTTGGAAACTTGTTTTCACACCCTCAAGCTCCATGTTTGGACCTTTAATTCATGAATGACCAAGTAGAGGGGAGGTGGCAAGGAGGAACTGTCTATTGGGTAGACATTTTGCCTGAAAAATAGGAAACCCAGACTCAGTCCCCTCCTCTGTGTTAGAGACTCCTGTCTCCCACCTCTCAGGGGAGCAGCCAGCCTAGTCTCAGGGTGGACACTCTTTGGATGTTAGATTGTTGTGTGGCAGTCACAGAGCTAGAAGATCAAGTAGGAAAATCCATTGTGGCCCACTAAACCATCTGTGAGGGTGGGAGAGAGTCCTTTTTGGAGCTGCTGGACTTGGTTTGTAGAAAACAGATGTTACAAGGAAGCTGCACCCTTAGGAGCTCCCTCATGGCAGAAGCAAACAGGGAGCAGAAAGCTGCACAGCTGACAGCAGAGGAGAAAAGCACAAGCCTGAGTTGAAGTGCAGATCACAAGGAGTGTCCTAGAGCAGTGGGACAAGAAGGCAAGAAATGTGGGGATGTGGGACAGTGTATGGTTATGGGGAAGCAGCCAGGGGCCCTTCCCACTGGCCATCCTGGAACCATGCTTGAGGGTAGATCTAGGCATCCTCATCCTGCTGGTTCCTATTAATGGTTGTGACTGTGGTGCCATTTCCCTTTTTCACCCTCACTAATGCTCTGACCCCTCAGGCTGTGCTGTGCTGTGCTGTGTGCTGGATGTGTGCTCACTCCCCCTGTCATAAATCAGGCTGGCAGGATGGTCTGTGAGGAGTCTGGGTATAACTCTCCTGCTCTTTTATCTGAACTTCTTGGTGATATTCTCAATATCTGTGCAAGAAAGATTTGATGGAAAGGCTAAGTCTGTCATTCCTTGAAGATGAAACAGGCTCCTAGGTGACTGTCTGAGATCCTGTCAAACTGACAATTTTAAGGCTGCCAAGATCTACTTTAATTATATATATTGTATAATTAATGAACCACGAGATACATGGATACATTTATGTTAGGGTTTGTGTTAGGGTGTCTGGGGTCTAGTATAAGTTAATAGATAACCCAAAGTAGTAAATAAAACAAACACATGGGGCTACTCATAAAGAGAACTGCTAAGCAGCACAAGGACAGGGCTGCAGCTTTCAGCAAGCGCAGTTGGAAGAATCAAATTTTGTGAATTTCTTGAAAAATGCTTGGTCGTTGGAGTGAGTTGAAGCATTCATAGTGATCTGTGATGCCCTACGTGATTTGTGGTTTACAGGTCTAAAGGAGACCCTTCTTTTATGTGTGGGCATCACAGAAATTAGGGGAAGCACCTCTGGTGAAGATTTCAGAGGCAGAAAACTGGCACACTGGAGGTTGCCTCCAGCGTTGCCTTCTGGAACATACTGGCTGGAAATGAGATCAAAATGTCACATCTCTGTGTGATTGGGTTGTACTTGGGCTGCTTTCAGGTCCTGCCTCCTAATACAGGTCTGGTACAAAGCTTGCTGAACAATTACAGGCAATCTAAGAACAACTATAAATTAATTTGGAAATACAGCCTGATCTGCATATTTTCTGCTAAAGGCTTTTTGTAGTTTAAACTTACTAAGGTTTAAAATCTGTTAATATACACAAGTGAGATAAATAAAGAAGTAAATTCACAATATTGTTGTCTTTATTTCACAGAGTGTCAATCTTACCCTGGCTGCTCCTAAGTTCTGTTTCTAAATCAAATGCATGAAATGTCTGTCCTGCTTTCCTACAGGAAAACATTCACTTCTGATTTTACTGTTGCTACTGAAGAAACTGTCCTGTTCATACTGGCAAAGCAAAGGGAAAGGAAGTTTTACAGGTGCTGCTAGACCCCTATGAAAGCCTGTGTGTTCTCCCACATTACGACTGAATTTGGGGAGAATCAAATGGAATTGTCAGTGTTGTAAAAAGCTGGTCTTAGGAAGCTGAGCAAAATTGAGATTCAGAAAGGATGGCTACTTCACAGCCATGACCAAAGGTTCTTCAGCTAGACCTAGTCTAAAGAAAATAGATTCAAGTCCAGTGACTCTAAACAAAAAACAAACAAAACAAACAAACAAACAAACAAAAAAAAAAAGCAAACAAGCAAAACCATATTTAAAACCAAGGGAAGAGATTGACATGGGAGATGGGGTATGGAAGGAGAACACAAGGCTGTAAAAGATCTTTGTTAAGAGGAGAAAAAAATAGATATATCCTCTGAAATCTGCAGTGAGTCACCACAGGTCATGTTTTATGGGGATTTTATTGCATGCTTCATGTGTATCTTGTAGAATAAAACCATATGCATCTGATTAGATTACTTAGTACTGGGAGTGAAAGGTAAGAGAATAAATTGAATGCAATTATTTTTAAAGGAAATTATATTCCTGCTGCTTTCTGTCTGTCTGCTGTCTTCTATCTTTTTCTCTTTTATTGTCCCTTTTATCTTGGTTCTAAGATGGCTCTCACACCGTATCTACCTTGCAATCCCCTAGTTTGTATGAAAGCAATTCACAGCTCAGTGCACTGCCTGTCTCCCCTGATTGTTTACAACTGGTTTATTAACCAGGCTTTGTCTTGGACTATCTGTGCTTCATCAGGAGGGAGTGGGAGAGCACAGTTGTTCATTTTGCATTAAGCATGTGTGCTGATGTGGAAACATCCACCCATACCCCTCAGTGGAGATATCTGTGTTAAAATGAAACCAACTTTTATAGGAAAAAAATTAATTTATAACCAATGCAAGGTTATTACTTGGACCATATAACCCTGTGTAAGTATATGATATTGCCTCCACCTAAGAGTCCTGTATTCCTGATTAAAAATTGCCAGAGGGGAGTATATGCCTTGCAACCACTTATCTGCCCCGTTTTCAATTTCACCTGCTACAATATTCCATTTGAACTCTTTCTTAAAATTTTCCAGCTGAAGTGAAATATTTGACTTTCTCATTGGGCTTCAATTTTGGGGTGAGAGGGCAGGGGCTTGAGAAATTTCTTCCTTTTCCCTGCTGCCTTCCTGTTCCTTCCCCTAGAAATATGTTGCCATGAGTGCCTTTGGCAAAATAGTGATTAGCTATAATGAAGATCTGTCTGAGAGAGATTACAGCCTTTATGAGGTGGCATTTTTCAATGTGACTGTGCCTGCACCTTCCAGGCAGTTTGATTTCTCTGGACACAATTATATTTATTTTGTTCTATAGTTTTAAGTACCTAGGCTAGGCCAGGTTGATTTATTCACATTATTTAAGTAGACATAACACTTAATATATTGAATCTCATGTTCTATCATGATATACTATCATCCTTGGCACCTACAATAATGGATCCACACATAGCTGTCCACCTGATCCCCAGATTCCCAAGACATTGCAGCAAGATTGAAAAACTGTTGAGAGATGTATCTTGTCTAATGATTTTCAGATCTCCCCTGGCTCCAGACATTTTCCCTGGGGTAAGATTCATCACACCTCACTTCAGGCAGTCTGCAGAGTAGATGTTAATATTTGAGGTATTTTATCAGGGCTCTTCTTTCCATCAGTGTAGATCTAGACAAGAGCATTAAGGGAGTTTGTGACAATTAGTCTGATCCACTAAATGTGAACTGTGCATGGCTCCTTTGGTTTTGTTGACCACGTCTCCTCTGTTGAGAGCCCAGCTTGAGATATCTACACCAAGTTAGATGGGTCAGTCTGTTTGTCCTACTCAAATCTCAGCCTTTAACTCTATGGATGTCTTAGCATCAGTTGTTGCTGTGAGCAACAGCATCATCTCACCTGCCCTTTCCAGGTATCATGTTCAACATGTGTGCCTTCTTCTTTGCAGTCTGGTTGAATCACAGTCTTGCTGCTTTTTCTGCCCTTCCATGATAAAGGTTTTCCAGGTCATTCTCACAGCCTGAGCTCTTCTTCTGTCTTTCTTCATTTCATATCTCAGCCACCAAAGTTTCATATTCTTTGACTTGGACATTGCCAGCCTGGTTCCTTTTAGAGCTTTCACAAAGCTAGCTGGAAAGATTGTGGACTTGTCATCAGGTTGCCCAACTTGATGAATCTTTTATTGCCCTGTTTGTTCTGCTCTATCAAATATGTCACCTGCATTCACAATAAAGGTCCTTAGAAGTCTCTGTCTTTCCTGTCTCCCAGTTTTTGGTCAATGAAGAAGCTACTTTGCTTAGGCATACATGAGACACCATGTCTTTTGCTTTCAGTTCAGCACTGTCTTTTCCCATGCTGCTTCTTGCACCAGGAAACTAAACACCCCTAAGAGCATCATATAGTTGTCCTGCCAGTTCATCTGTTAAACTCTCCTCCTTCATGTTTAGCAGAGGCTCACAGGCAGCTCTAGGTTTGTACTTACACAGAAGCTGCATTCCCATAGGGACACGTCCCTGCCTAAGTCTAAAGCACCTTTGGGCTGCCTGTTCCCTTGGAAAAGTCCCATCATAGGCATTTCTCCCCTTGAGCCAGGCAGCCTTTCAGCCATGCAGGGGTCCTTATCTATGCTTCAATTTTAACTGAAGCTCTGTAGGACTCCATTGCAAGGTTGGTGTTCATGTTTCCCGTTGCCTGAACAAACTTTATTCTGACTTGCATTGCCCTTTTCAGTGCTCACCCATTCATTTTCTAAAGTAGTATTTCCCTCCACCACACACTCACACCCACACACGCTGCAAAAACTAAGGAGAAATAATTTACTTTTTCTTTTAAAAGACGGCAACATGCAGGATTGACCACTTCTTCACCTCTTGAGAGTATCGCTTTGTTAACATCATTTTCAATAGAAGTCTTTATCTGTGCTTTTACAGGTCTAGCCTTTTGAACCCTCAGCAGTATGCTCGTGGACTTTATGGTTTTAACCAGGTCCATTATTATCTAAATACTTGGGGAAGCAGGCAGGGGAGGGAAGAGAGAATGACAAGTGACTTCTTAAAGTGCTGTTCTCGGTAGCTCTTTACAATATACATTAGGAACAGCAGGGAGAAGAGCTTTCATGATAGATCTGAGGCTGTTAAAAAAAGAAGCTATGGTGCATAGTCTCAAAAAAAAGGAGGGGTTGGCTCATATCTGTCACCATTGGGCTCTGCATTTCATGTTTGCATAGGGTGATCCTGTTGTGCACAGTCTAGACGGATCGGTGTCAGGTTTGCCCCTGCTGCTTTACAGTCATGCTGGCTATAGTTTGCTCATGAACAAAATCTCTTTAGGTGTTTTGGGATGCACAAGGCTTAAGATCTTTAAATGCTGCTTTCTAGAGTGTGTGTTCCTATTAATGGGCCCATAAAGATCTCCTTATTTATTATTGTTTAATTATATGCAACCTGTTGCTCCAAAATAGCTGCACATAATTGCTGTTTATTTCTGGGCTGCCTTCTCTGTACATGTATTTAAAACATACATTTTGGGTTCAGTGAATCCTGTGTTACTGATTGTTCAAAGTGACTTTATTTTCCGTTGTCTTTTCTCTAAATGTTCTTTTGATATTTAGAGTGTTAGTGATGATATTATTACATTGCTGTTAGCTATTGAATGAATGATTGCTGTTGTATTCTGAATGTGCTGATGCTGAAAATCTGTGATATAAATAAACTTCCTCTGGTAACATCATTATAATAGCACAAGCAGCAGAAATTTATGGAAAGAACAGATTAAATGCTTAGACTTAAATTCTTCAGTGTGCAACTCCGCTTAAACTGCTGTGTCTGAATTTTGGGTTGCTGAATCAGGTGGAAAAAATCAAACTGACACATCGCTTGTCTGTGCATTTTTACTATGATATATTATGTTACTAAAAGAAAAAGCTCAAAATCTACCATTGATAATCCTGGCTAAAACTTGGAACATAAATTATTAAGATCTGTAGTTTCTTTTCAAAGTGGCCTGAGACTTAATGCATATATCACAGCAAAGAAATGTAACATCAGTATGTACTTATGCATTATGAGACGTTTTTATGTACATAATAAAGCATTCACTATGTAACTATTTATCTAAGCAACAGATAGGAAAGTTGAGAAATTCACACAGTTAATCATATTTATTTTGCTAATTAACAGCTAATAGCATTAATCATAAAATGCATGAATATTTAAAAAGTAATTTATTATTGAATATGAAAACTATTCTCAAACTTGCTTTCCAAACTATATTTTGTTTATTTATATTGATAAAATCTCCCAAGATACCCAGTTTCAGTATTTCATGTACTCATCCTTTAAATTGAAAATGCAGTACTACACCAGCAATTTACCAGAGATCCACACACCTCCACTAACCATCTCCAATTACACTGTGTAATCACTCCTAGGCTAGGGAAATGAGACTCCCAAAGTCAGGGGTGCTTATCTCCAGATTGCTACAGTCACCTACACCTTGTGTGGAGCCTCAGGATTTCCCAGAAATAGGTTGAAAAGTAATATTATAATTATGCAGTAAAACTAGTGCACTGTCCCCAACCTTTGCTGCCCCTTGGCAGCAATACTGAGCAAGTAATGTTGTACAATGGGATCATAATTTCTCCCCGTCAGCCTTAAGTGTTAACTCCTTGATTCCCTGTGGCTCAGAGCAATGCTGTCCATTAACAACCTGTGGGGAATTAATGAAAAAGCTGACGACATCACCAGCATCTGTGTTTCTAATTCAGTGGGTTTGTTCTCTTCTTTTCGATAACTTTTTTATTACAAGTTTAATAGTGCCCAGTGAGACTCACTAATAAATGAATGAGTGTTCATTTCCTGCACAGGTTTTGTCAAATTTGCCCTATTATCTATCTCCCAAGTCCAGGCTAAGAGTAATAGAGTGACAAGTCTCATAGAAAATTGAGGAGAGGAAGATGTGTCTCTCCAGGGGAAGAACAGGAAGACATGCATAAAGGCAAAATTAAAGTATAAAACTGAAAAATGAAATAAAGCAGCGTTTTACCTATATTTTTCAAATGTTTATTTGTAACCACATTTAAATTAATTGAAGTAAATGGCTGAACTCGGCGGGTATGCTGAGATGAAATTATAACTATTCACAGAAAGCATTACAGCAGCACATTAGCAGTGCTGTGGGGATGGCTGTGTAGGAGGCATTTTCATACTAAATCCATTTTTTTCTTATGTTATTTATAATTGTTTCAGGAAAAAACTACCTCCCTTCAGGGCTTTGGCCTGTAGAGTGGGTGCTTGCTTGCTTTATTGTGATGTATTTTCAAATGCGCCATGTTCCCTGTGGCCATTTTAGTGTTATCATACTGTGGTACAACAGGTTTATACCAGCTGAATTTTTTTCCAAATGTTGTTTGTTCGGTTTGGGGTTCATTTTCAGTGAGCTGAGTGTTAGTTTATTGAAGAAAGGAAAGCTTTCAGTCAGTAATTGAACTCCAAACTGACTTGGACCATAATCCTGTAATGATTTATGCAGAAATTTAATGTGTCCATAGAGCAGCCAGTGGGCATGGAGTCTGTGCTTTATGGGACTGCCTTCCTTTGGAAATGGGAGATCTGCTGATGACAATAACTTGAAATGCTCACTTAAAGTGGGCTGCAAAGCGCAAAACTAAACACATTCGAGTCTCATCATCCTGGGAGATGTTTCCAAATATTCAGAAATTACCTGAGTTTAATTCTCATATAAATGCTGTTAAAGATGAAGAAATTCAGTGTAAAAATAATGAAACTATATATTTGTATGCACATGTACAATTCAGTATTGGATCATTTCACTCAAATTCTGAACATAAGTTACATTTCTCTTTTACACATAAAAAAGGAAACTGCCATATTATGATCTAAGTTTATACTAATATATAACAATTTGTGTGCTCAAAATGGTCATTTTAGCTTGCAAGTATTTTCACATTTAAACTAATGTATAAAATCCGATAGATAAGGCCTATAAAATTATACATTATTGCAGTCCAATTGGATTATAAGAATTATGAGTTTCTTTTAAATGTATATGTGTTTTTGTAAACTTAACCAGTTACCTAGTTTAATAGAGAATAACATCCTTTTCTGTGTTCTGGTGTTGAGAAGAGGAAAGGGAAACGTTTTCATCCGTCCTATAGAATACTGTAAAGAGATTTTAAAGAAGAAATTTTAAATTATATAGAAATGTTATAATTTTCTGTGAAGTCATATGGAACTCAGCACAAAGTGCTGATGACTTATTTTCATGTAAATTCTTCATCTTGATGGAATTCACATGGCATCAGCCCTGATAAGTAATCAGACCTTTCTGATAAAACGTGGAGCACAGAAGAATAAATGAATGCCATACATTTAAGTCCTGACTGTAAAGCCATGGTCTAAGCTTGGTTTCAACTGTATAATCCATAAAATGTACAAGAAACATGCAAACCAGGGTTTCTGCAATAAAGGTGAGCCTGGCAGGAGCTGATGGTGCTGTAGAGCACAGGATTGCTGCTGTGGGGCACAACCCTCTTTAGCCACCTCACACTGACTTTAGGCCTGCTTAGCTCCTGCCTGGCATGCTGACCTCAGCCATGGGGCAGAGGCGTATTTAATACATAATTAAAGTTATGCATGCGAGTAGGCTTATGGACACCCTGCTCACTCAGAGCTGAGGATTCTTTGTTCAGATCCCAAATGAATTTTGTTTGTGTGTGTATCAGTGTTCTCTGCTGGCCAGGGACAAAGACATATTAATACTTATTCAGTCTTTTGTAATATCCTTTGCAATCTTCAAATTAAGGTTCTGTGTAAGTATATTGTAGTGTTGTCGGTTGTTCGTGTTATTAATCCTGAAATAATAAAATGTGTATTAGATAGAATCAGGGCAGCTCAACAGTATATTGCAGGCTATAAGCTTTCATTAACAGCTACAAGAAATTTTTTGTTAACTCAATGTGTGTAGAGACAGGGAGGGAGGGAGTGTGATTTGGGTTTGATAAAGAGAGGATAAAACAGGAGTAGGGTTTGGATTCTGGACAGCTCTGGCTGCTCTTCAGCTTTTTCCGCTCTTCAGCTTTTTCCATCAGTTGTCTTCTGGCAATACATTGTGCTGCTTGCTCAAACATAATAATAGTCCTTTATAATGGTCTTTTAAACATGTGTTTCATGGGCCAGGTAGGTTAATGTGTAAGAGCTTTTTTTTTTTACTTTTTTTCTTTTTTTTCATTGCTCTCAGCAAATAGGTGAATGCAGAGTGCTACAGAATGCAGTAGCTTTGGGGATTTTTTTCCACTATGATTAAAGAATAGTTCATCTATAACCAGGGGAGATCTCAGTCACTAGGAGATTGCAGTGGCCAAAAGGGGTATTTAATCATCTGGCTAGGATCAGATCTGGAAAGAAAGGCCATCGTTACGGCTGCAATCTGACTGCTGAGGAGAAGCAGCCAGAAGTGAACTGCCTGCTCCTACTTCCATCCATCTGCTCCCTCCTTTCTCCATCTTTCCAAATATTTCTTTTGTGCCACTTTAATTATGATCAGCAGAGGCACTTTATAGAAGCTCTTTGTTTTGACAGGTGTGGTGGGTTCTGCAGTTTCAGGAAATGGTGGAGGAGCACTACAGAAATGAGAGTGAGATGATAACACACACTTGGAAGGACAGGCATGTGTTTATTTCCCAAATGCTTTTGGCTGGAGTGGCACGTGAAAGCCCGTTTCACGTGTTGATGTGCAGTGCCTGGTGCTGTCATGTTCCTCAAAGGCATCTGATGTTGCTGAAGCATCATGACAACTTGGCTGTCTTTGGGATCAGAAAGTTCAGCATCTCTTGGGCCTGCTGCATCTGCTGGTTCATTTGGCAAGAGCAGCAGTGGTTCATAGTAATGTCTTTCACCTCCCAAGTTAAGCAGAAGAATATATTAATTGTAGTTATGTGTTGTCATCTGTACACTCGGGAAACAATTAGGGAAAACCTTCCTAATTTTCAGTGCAAGCTGAGCCTCGGGTGTTCAGTAATAAACCAGCAAACTGTGACTTTGGCGCTTGGATGTATTGGAACTTTGCATGACTGCTGAGCTAAAAATGAAGCAATTTTTTCTCTCCTTCCTTAAGTCTGATCTTAACACTGTATTTGCACAGTTTTCTAAATTTCAGGTTTCTGAAGTTTCCCCAAAGTAGCATTGTTATGTAGCTTAATAGAGACTTTTGTGTGGGATTATATACATTTGAGAAAGGGAATCAGCAGATTCTTATAAATGAATAGTGCTGCATTTCTTTAGCAATATTTCTCCTTTACATACATTTCATTTTTTCTCACCAGATTACAAAGAGAAGTTGAGTCCAAAAAAAAGTTGTGGCCATTGCTAGACAAGGAAACAGTACGTTGTTAGGGAGGGAAGGTGGAAGCTCTGTGTCTTGTGCTTTGGTCTGGCCCAAAGGAGGCTGCAGGGCTTGTGCCAGCCCCGGATGCAGTGCAGAGCAGTACGAGTGCCCTAGAGTGTGCAGTTAAGATGAGCTGAGCTCTGCCAGTTTAAGCAATCAATCAAACCAGTCTGCCTTCCTCATCAGTTAATGCAATGAATGAGATCCATAATGTACCATGAAATGAGAAGCTTTTCTATGGAGGTTTAAAAACAGAAATGTGACTGCTTAGATACACGTTGTACAATTGCCTTCAGTTCCAAATCATATGCTATCAACTTCAATTAGGTTGAAAACTATTATAAGATTTGACTTTTGCATCTGGGCAGGGTCTGAAATTGGTGTGTTGGTCATAGGTAAATACAATCTGACCACAGAAACATGGAAGAAACAGTAGGAGACTGCACTGAGGCATTGCAGCTAATGACAGCTCCTAAAGCTGCAAGGCCTGGTTTACCAGCATTCCTGTAAATCAGCTTCTCTATTGGGTTTTAGGCATTGGAAATTCTGTAATCACACCACTGTGGTTAAAATTCCCATTGCAAATGGCAATTACATGTTGTAGGATGTCTCAGATGCTCCATCCATGGTGCTGATGTTGCTTTAGTGCTAATGGCAATATAACTTTGTCTGTATTAACAGATGCAGTGGCTTATCTAAGCCTATCATTATAGTAGCCATATGCTCACTGGGAAAGTGCAGTATTCTATTTCACAGAAAATTAAAGAATTATTGACAGTTTAAGTGACAGCATGGTATATAGGGGGATGCCATAGTGAAAAACTTGTTTGATGGCTTAGATTTTTTTCCTGTCGAGTTTAAATTGTCAACACTCCTTGTAATAATAAAAGTCTTTGCATGGAGAGGACTATAATTTAATTTACTACTGTGAATATTGATTCCTGGATAGTACATTCTTTATCCTGTAGATGACCTAGATCCTTGGTTCCCTAAGGGTTTTGAATAATAACAGCAGCAAAATGGTCTGGATTACATAAGAGACTTGATGGAGATTAGTTACTTTCTCTGCTGACATTTTAATTTTATTCATTTAATTTCTTCCTCATATTCTGTGTCTTGCTTTGTGAGCTGGAAACCATTGTCAGTGAATTGGTGTTGATGAGCACTGAGTGTTTTAAACATTCTTCCCAATCATATCAAAACTTACATTCAAAGTAAACCAGAAAAGGCCACGTTCATTTTGAGACGTGATTTTATTCCTCATAAATTGAAATATTCCTCATAGAGATTATTTACTCCAAGTCTCTTACTGGGAAGATAGTTGCCATGTGCTCCTGACAGAGTTCCCTTACAGCAGTCATTGTGGCAAAGGGTTGCATCTTCTTTAGAAACTGTGGGGAGTATTCCCACAATGCTGGGAAAACTGTTCGAATTCCCCTTGGAATCCACAAAATCCCCTATTTCCAACTTCTGCCTCTACAAGAAAGAATAAGAGCTGCAAAAGTTACACAAGATTATTTTAAAACATAGGGAAAGGCAGGAAAAAAGGCTGTAGGAGGGAGAGAAGAGGGGTGTGGGAGGTAAGGTGGGAAGGGTCTATCAGTTGCTTTCTGAATCCCCAGTTGAGCGTACAAATGAAAGAAATATTCAGGTTTTTGAAGGCTCTGTAGCCATAGGGGCCAGTGATCAGTCAGGGTATTGGAATCCTAAGAGAATTACCAGGTCTCTCAAAATTCCCCATCTACCCATGGGAACATGGCAGAATTCTATGTGGAAAACCCAGAGCAGAGCATGACAAAGTAGCACAGTTTCAGCATAAACCAGGGGTTACTTCAGCAGGCTTTTTTGCAGCACTTCCTTTGCCCAGTTATTTTGAGCCACTCTAAGGCGATTAGAGCGGCTCGTTACTGACACTGAGGAGCTGCAAAGGCGAGTTGTGTTCCCTTTTGAGAAAACTGTCACTATCTCTGCGTGAGCTCAGATGGAATTGAATAAAAGTCTGTTTTGTGCTCAGAGTAGTGAGTGAGCCCTCTTTTTCCTTTCAGTGGCCGGGGGTTAATACAGTCAGCTGGGGGATCTAAAGCCTGTTTGCTCCATCCTGCAGCCGCCTGCTCTGTGAGCTCTACTGCAACAGGAGATACTGTATATGTGCATTAAAGACTATTTTCCCTGTCCTCTAAGCGTTTCAGTGCTACCCACCAAAGAAGCCTTTACCTAATTCAGTGACTGTTTTCTCCCTGAAACACTTCCCAGTCAAGGACCTGATTAAGTAATACTTTAGGCTTACAATATCTTTCCACCACCGTTATTAGAAAGAAGTAGGAAAATGTAATTGCCTGGACGGGATTTGTGATGGGCACATTTATTAGCATAGATTATTTCGTATCTATAATGGATGCATAAAATTGCTTTTATATAAAAATAGAATTCTAAAAATGTTGTTAAATCCCTTAAAGTTATGTTTTCGTTTTATCTAAGATGAGACAAAAAAATCTGACAGTACAGCTGTGTATCTGTTATGGACATAGAGAGAGAAAATTACTGTCTGTGGGAAGTGATAAACCCTCTAAACCCATCTCTGTCTGGCACCACAACTGAAATATGAGAAAGAGGTTCTTGAAATAATTTGGAGATATTTTTGTTGAAAATCAAATTTTCAAGTTTTAATGACAGTCTCTTAGGTCAGAAGGTTATGTGATTTGTGTACAACACACAAACCTGGTTTGCGTACCAGGAAAACCAGGATACTTGGCCACTGGTTCAGTTTACAAGTAGATAATTACCACAAGTATTCTTAGGAGTAGCATAGCCACTTAGGAAATGGTAAAATGAAATCTGAAAAGAAATTCAGGATGGAACAGCCTGGTTCTTAGTCATAACCTCAGCCATTTGAAGCAGACGCAGATTTTATGTCATTCAACACAGTCACTGCTGTTCCTTATATATCTCCCACACTTCATGTTGCACAGTATGTTCCTACTGCACAATCTTCAGGCACACAGAGAGAAAAACTAATAGTTTCTGGATAGGTGTGGTTTCTTAATTAAGCATTGCATTCTAAATCATCAAATATATTTAAATTTAGTCCTGGAAATACTCAGTGTTATTATTAGGACTCAAAATCTAGGTCAGCCTCTCAGAAGATTGTGAGATGAGGGCATGTCAGCATGGGCAAAAGCATTAGCCATTCAAGCTGCATGCGAATATGCAGAGCTTCATATGAATTTTTATTACATTAAAGA
The DNA here is from genome assembly GCA_013400575.1 of Peucedramus taeniatus. Classification (NCBI taxonomy): domain Eukaryota; kingdom Metazoa; phylum Chordata; class Aves; order Passeriformes; family Fringillidae; genus Peucedramus; species Peucedramus taeniatus. The sequence continues at coordinate 22,318 of WBNO01004644.1, read as the reverse complement.
AAAGGGTTAAAGAAAAAGCCAGAAGGGTTTGGTGGAGAAAAAAAAAAGAACTGCATTTGTAAGTAACAGGATTTTGCAATTTAGCCCATGTGTTAATGGCAAAATAAAACCTTAAAAGTATTCTTTTCTACAATACTTCATTTATGGCTACTGGTTAATAAAGCTGCTCTGATTTCAATAGTTGCCTTAATTTAAAATGCTACCTTGATTTTCACAGGAATGGCTCTTATTCCATGAATAAATTATTACTTTGTCACTGTTTTTGTCAGCACTATTAACTATGGAATATATTCTGGCTGGTCATTTTAAGTGTCTTTCTTATCAGTATTGTGCCTGGCATTCATTATCCTCTTATCTCTCCTCCATTTCTCTCAGTAGAGAGGTAATGGATTGATTACTTTCACTGCTATATTGGTCAGGATGTACAACAAATTCTCTTCAGCCCTACAGCTCATTCATCATGGATATCCTTTAATCCCCCATCCCTGAGTTTAAACGTTTCATTCTCTTCATATATATTGGATATTATTAGCAAAGACTAGAATCCAAGCAGTGCATCTTTTATAACTCCTTTACAGTAAAACATAGTTACTGAAAATGTCTGTGTGGGGGGCTCTCTCTGTTATACTGCTCAGGGGGTGTTTCAGTGCCACAGAACCACTAATTCACTAGCATTTGCATTTTCTGAAATACTGAATTCTATGTTGCAACTGGAGAGTTACTGAAAAGAAAAACTACAAAAAGGGTTCTTCGTGGTGTGGTGCTCCCCAATGTGCTGCATATTCCTATGGTTAGTAACAGAATCTCTGCTAAATGGGTGCATATTTTTAATATTTAAATGGTATTTGAAAATAAAGACAATTTTCTTGTAAAAATCATGTGCTGTACATTGTACATTCATACTATGTGGGAAACTATATGTTAGAGCAGCTGAGTGGGCATCACAGGGTTTCCTCACTGTACCAAGTGGAGAACAGAGAGTAGCAGTACTTTCCTTGGATTTTCTAAGAAACTTGTTCTTCCTGTTTAAACTGTCATTGCAGAAGAGTCCAGAAGACATCAATATTTTGCTTGGAAGGACCAAGACAGTAGAAGAATGCTAGGAGAAACTGAAACTGGAAGTATGCTTAGAGACTCTTCTGGAGATAGGAAAAAACATTTTTCCTTCCTGAGCTATATGAAGAGCACACAAAATCTCTGTACTGCAAGGAAGTTACCCAGAATGTAGCCATGAGGGAGAGGTAGCTCTGTGTCACTGCTCATCCTCTGGGACGTACATTTGCTTTTCTTGTCACTGGCACTGTTCCTGATTCTGGTGCTTATTAGTTTGGTCTGCACCCAGGCACTGGCATGAGGCTATTTCAGCATCTCCTGTGCAGAAAGGGCTTAACCTGCACTTTTTGAAGGCATTGGCTTCATCCTGGGAACAGACTAATCTTCATTCCAGAACAAATAGAGGCAAGAAATATTCTAAATCTTCCCGAAAGGTATTAGTCAAATATGCGGAAAGGCACCAGTCAGTACAAATTATCTAAGTCTGAGAAGCAAACCCCAAATTTACTGATAGTCCTGGACTCAGTCTCTGTTATAGTCAAGCCCTTCCTGAGTGTCTTGCAGATGAAGGCTTCTTGCAGTACAGTGAGATTCACGACAGCCTTTTCAATGCTCTTCCCTCATATCCATGCCTTAGTCTCACTCTCCTCATCAATCGATATTAAAATCTTCTCATATGGGTGAAGACTGATAGAGAACAGGGGAGAAGTTAAAAAATTGATAGCCATATGGTGACCTGAAAGAGCAGCAAGTCCCTTCAAAGAGGGTGGTGGTATTCATGCATTTGTTTTTCAACAGAAGAGATGTGATATCAATAAATTAAAATGAAGAGTCATCTGAAATGCAGACAGTATTTAAGTTACAGCAGCCACGATGCCTCTGGATGGAGAAGAAGCAGGGAGGAAGGAGATCTAGGCTATGATTGTAAGGACCTGTATTTGAGCATGTATCTTACAATGCTGTAACAGACTGCAGAGAATAGACCAAGCGCAACTGATCCAATGTTCAAAGATGTAAAGAGATGGAAATTTTCTTTTTTATTTAAAGCATAAATAGTAAATCACTGAAGCATTTCCAGTAGTGTGCCTGCCCAAAATAAACCACAGAACCACTGCATATTTTCCCTTGAGAAAAGGGAAAGAGTACTTGCTCCTGATGGCAACACACTTCCTAACATGAGGTTTTGCAAGAAAAATATAGCATGTCAAGATACTTTTGAGCTGTTCTGCCTCCTCAATTAAAATAGAGAAAACCTCCTTATCATTAGACCTATATTCAATCTCTGGGGAGACAGTCCAGAAGGAAGATTGTATTGCTTCAGCTGGGTACTGAAATCTCTGTAAGCAGCCCCTTACCTCTTTGACATCTCCTCTTAGATGTCTTGTCAGAGTGTCTGCCTCTGACATCTCTTTTCGATGTCTTTTGTAGTTGCTTTAAATGGAACATGGCCAAAAATTAAGTTCTCATCCTTCCCTATGTCCCTTTTATTGTTATCAACAGTGCTATTATCATCTCCGTCTCTCAGCAGTTGGCATGTTCATAGTTACACTTCTGAATGTTTTATTTGCCAGAATTTGTCTGGTAGGATCAACAAGGTTTTTGTCACTGCTCTAGAAGTAATTAGGAAGGATAGATTTCTCAGCAAGAGAGAGACACACAAGCAAATCTAGACCCATGTTGGAATCCGTGAAGGTTACTGCTTAAAGGGATAAGATTTTTAGTAGGGCAGTAGAGCCCAACAGAGGGGAAAAAATATTTCTCTCTGTGCTGTTTTAATTTGTACTGAAACTATTAATAGCCCAGGCTTTTCTCATTTCCTGTATATTTCCCAGTGTGTTGTCCCTTTCTGCTTCTGCTCCCACCAGATTGAAAGAAAGAGTTATTTGTTGTCTTTAGAAATGTCATTTGTCCTGTATCACAGTATTTGATTTCCTGGCACCTTTTGCTCAGCTCTGTGGTTCACAGTGGGAATAATGTTGTGTGTCAGTGACCCCATCATATTATAGTACAACACTGAAATTCTTTCAGGTATGCAGGAGAGGGAGAACTGCTAAGCGTTCGATGTTGCACTCTCCCACAAAGAGCACTCTCTATTTCAGCCCATCATTTATTTAACATTTGACAGTCTCCAAAAGGAAGGAAGGCTTATCCATGCACTTAAATGGATCCTGGAAAGGTGAAATTCAGCCTGTATTACCATCAGAAAATCTGCACATCCACCTCATGTGACTAATTTCTGCTAGTATTTTAATAATTTCAAAAACAACCCTTGCAGAAGTCCTTCTTTTTCAGCCTGTCCTGTCTTTGGATGCAGGCTCCAGTATTCAGCCAGAAATCGATCATACATTGTGTTTAGAGAAGGTTTCCCCCTGACTTTGCTCCTCTGGCCCTGGGACAGGGCCCTGCCATCCTGTTTTGGTTTGGGCAAGGACTTGGGACTGAGAGCAGAAGGGTAGGTGTCAGGGAGCTGCAGCCTCAAAAGCAAAATTCCCAGTGAGTTTTTAGGTACTCCATTCTCAGGTAGTGCTGATGCACACACTTTCTATGTTACACTAGAGCTTGTGTCCACCTGAGTCCTCAGGCAACTTGAATCTTCTCCTTGGCAATGACATTTCTGCTTGTCCTGGCTGAACTCAGGTATCCTGTTTCTTTTATCTGTACCAAGATCACTTGAAGTTCAGCTGCCATTCTCTATTTCATATCTGGAGGGCACTCACCAATGTGATATTTCTAGCTAACTAGTGCAAAATAAGGTTCTTTTCTGTTTTTCGAGAGTCAGGAGCTTCTAAATGACCATCTCTTCCAAACTGCTACCTTCATCATGGATTACCTCTGTGACTTTATTTTAATTATTGCATCAGAAACATATTCAAATAGCTGTGTCAAGTTTGTCATCAGGACTGCATAGTGCTGTTCTTAATATACTTAGATCATTATTAAAAAACTAAATATTTTTCTTCCATATAGCTCCTGTGCACTGATTTGAGAATTCTGATAATTTTACATGTTTCTGCTTTTTTGTTCTTATGAGTTATATGAGATGAATTATTAAAACAAAATAGGAATATAGAGTATTTTCAGATGTTTAATATCTGAAGAAATAATAGCCCAATTTCATTGAAGATACACAATTTTCAAGAAAGTAGCCTAAAATATGGAATATTTCCTTATGGACATTTATATTAAAATACGGTACTTAATTTCTGTTTGTTTCAATTTTGATTAGAAATGCTAATTCAAATAAATTTGAGCTGAGAAAACAGTTTTGAAAACTGGCAGTTAAAAAGAGATCCGGAACCATCACTGAATAGGATATGGGAAAATTAATGCCATCTTTCTTAAAGCAGGTTGAAAATGAAAGCCTGAATGAGTATTAGCTCTATTCTTTAAAAACATGCAATACAATATTCATTAAGTTTTGATCAAATGTTTTACAAATGGAGGATGATTCAGATCTTTTTATAAACTGATTTTATTGTAGGAGCATTTTACTATTAGATGATTTGTCTTGCTAGGAAAATACTCTCCTCTTATTACATTCAGATTAGACTGAGAGTTAGCTGAGGAGATTTTGAGATTTTGGTTTTTGGTTTCCTAGAGCTATCTAGGATAACTCTCCTTCTGGTTTCATAGGAACAAATGCTGTATTGAGTGTTTGCCATGGGAAGTTTGAGAAGGCTATTATCAAACTCTGAAAAAAAGGATCCTGAACTTCTGCTTTATAATAACTTTTTAATACAGTATCAGAAAGATGCAAAAGATCTGCCTGGAGACTGACATTTAGCTATTGTGCTCTTTTAAATTAAATGACAGCTCATAGAGGCATTCCAGGGCTAGGTGTAGAATCCTGTTATTTAAACATTGTCAAAGCTTGGGTTTAATTAACTCTAATTCAGTGTGGTTTCCCCATCCTTGCATACTCTTTCTGTCTTTCTTTCAGTCCCTCTCTGTCTTTTCTTTCTGCTGGCCTTGAAAGGCTTCAGGCACCTGTCAGGGCTACAGTGGGATTTCAAATGCCTTCATGCCAGTTGCTGGGTGGAAGGGAAAATTATGTCCTGGCAGAGCAGCCGCGAAGCATTTCATTGTCAGCTGGGAGATTTGGGCTGCAGGGTAAAGCTGGAGTGCTAAGTCCTGGACTGGCTGGGGCTCTTAAGTGTTCCAAATGATGTACGGTGGTTTCTGAGGCAAACAGATACGTTGCTTTGCTGATCAAAAATGTGTGGAACGCTTTTGGACTTTCATAGCCAGAGTGAACAGGCCATTTGTCAACTTCACCATCAAATGAGGTGGCAGAAGTTGCCCTGTGCCTGTTCTGGAAATCACAAAATCATACAATGGTTTGGGTTGGAAGGGACATTAAAAATTGTCTCCTTCCAACCCCCTGCCATGGACAGGGAACCTTCCACTAGACCAGGTTGCTCAAAGCCCCATCCAGCCTGGCCTTGAACACTTCCAGGGATGGGGTATCAACAACCTCCCTGGGCAACCTGTGCCAGTAAATAATTTTACCAATCTCACCAACCTTCACAGTAAATAATTTCTTCCTGATATCCAATCTAAATCTACATTCTTTCATCTTAAAATAATTCTACTTGTCCTAAATGTCTCAGGAAGGGCTGCGGTGCCAGCACAGTCTGCACCTCTGGGATAGCAGCACACTGAGGATCACAGCCCAATTGTGACAGGGGTGAGTAGCAGCTCCTAAGAAAATCAGCCAGTAGCATGTGTCAGAGGATGGGAAAGCCATCAAGGAGTGGGGTGGCACAAACATGTAAGGAGATCAAAGTCTTAAGTTGCCTTTCCTTTGGTGCTCATTCAGATTACTGTTTTTTGGAAGAAGTAGCTCAGATTAAAGACAACTATTCCTGAATACTTTCATAGAAATAAATGGCTTTCTATCCATACCTAGCTCTCACCTCTCCTTGAAATGCTACTGCAGTTCCTCCATCTCTGTGGATATATGAATTACTAGTCTATTTCTCCAATGTGATCTTGGATGAGAAGTATTCCTAGGTCCTGAATGGCAATTTTGTAATGACAATTACAGTAGAATATGCCAGGAACCAAACAGTACCCATTAAGGTTTGCTTTTATGTAACCACCATTCAAAAGCAGTCATCCAGCCTTTGGGTGATAATGGTTTTCCACCTCAGTTAAGCCCAGTTCAACAGCTTGATTGTCTAAAATAAACCCTAAATTTCTTCCTCTTTCTATTTGAATGCCATTTCTCTCTTTGCATTCAGTTCACATTCTTTTTCTTTCAGAGCTTTCAGAGCATTTATGGCTTCAGAAGCCTCTTCAGTTTCTCATGGTGACTTCCCAAATATTGAAAAGTCACCTGCTGATTTTCCCCAGACCAGGAGACTTCTTGTCCTAATCAGGACTTCTTGTCCTGATTGCAGCATGTGCACAGTGTCTTTCATGCCAGTAGCTCCTGTCCCAGCTGCTCCCTGGCCACTGGGAGCAGTGGGGGCAGCCCTCAGCAATCTCTGCCTTTTGGTAGATGAGCATCAACCCGGCTGGATCAAAGGAATTGAAAAATGTGGACAGGTAATCAAAGCTCATCAGCTCTCCTTCCTTTGTACTTAGTAGGGATAGATGGACAGTCCTGAGGGAAACCCAGATGTGCTGAAACAGATGTCCAAGGAAGCCAGAAGACTCCCCCACTGGAGCAGCCTTCTGTCTGCAGAAGGAGCCTAGAGACCAAAATTAAGGCCAAATGCCTTTTACACATCTAAATGTAGATTTGATAAATTTCAGCCCAAAATACGTACCCTCTGTAAAAATAGGCAAGTGTGTGTTTATCATAATTTAATTTTAATAAGCAGTATTTTGAAGAGTGCTCTCCCGTCCTCTACCTGAGGGACTGGTGAGGAAAGCAGTCAACATCCTCAGCTGTCTGCTGCAGTGCAAACAGAGGTGGACTGAAACAACTGTCAAAGCTGACACTTCAAAGATCTTTCTAGCTTTTCACAGCCTTGAGAAAAGACAACGTACTCAGATGTTTTCCTTATTTTTTTCCAAATTTTTCAAGAATAGCCCCCTTCTCATTAAAAAAAAAAAAGAAAAAAGATTTTAATAAAGATAATGCCATTATCTTTCCATCACTCAAGGACCACTGTGATTCTTCTTATTAAAAACATTGATCCACATGGGATACCATTAATACTGGAAAATAAGACAGAGTTGACACTATATATTGCCAGTGCATGTATAGTGTATATGTGAAATTGTCATCTTGAAAATGGGTGTACAAAATACACATGAAATTGATAAAAGGGCAAAAGATGTGTTACTTTTCAGTCTAGTAGAAATAGATAGGCATGTACAGAACATTGTTCTTCTCTGCTGGCTTTTAAGGCACAAAAAGCAATTTGAAATCTAGTCTTGCTTTAATGCCATCTTGATTCCTCCCACAGTAATGTCAGTGCCCTCCATGTGTGTGTGGACACATACATAACGTTTCCATAAAAGAAACTTTGTTCAGTTCTGGTTAAAAATATTTTGTTGCATTGCTTCTATTCATGCAAACCCTAATTTTTTTATAGTTCCACAAAAAAAATGAATTTCATGTTTATTGGTGAAGTTTCCACCCAATCCATCATGGCAAATGCTTGAGGCCACGTGTGGTGCTTGGCTTTAGGTGCCGGGGGGGGACTTGGTACAATTGAATTCAAGGAGATTGAAGATAATGGGTCAAACTGTGCTGTAATGTGGCATGAGGCCTTTGTTTTTACAGGTCCTGGTGCAGGCTAGTTACCCCTGTTGATCTGTTGGGAATGCTGGAAGTCATTCCCAGAGGGATGAGCTGTAATCTCAAGCACAGCCCCACCAGACCAGCCTGAGTTCAGCCCTGAGCTAGCAATGCCCTCACACCACCACAACACTGTGTTGGGCTGTGGTTCTGTCATGCCCTGGCTTCTTTGGAATTCCAGTGTTGCTGCCCTACACTCCCTTCCAAGGTCTGGAAGCACCCTGTGAGGTGATACAGGCAGAGCTCTGGGGCTGAGTACCTCGAGCATCACATCATCCGGAGTACGAACCACTTCCATCTCGGAGGAGGTGAGGGGGCACTTTGTTTTGTGAACTCAGTGCTTTGATTAATCTATTCAAATATTAACATGCCTGGTGAGGTAGAACAAAATATCCTCTGGATTTATAAATATTCATATACTAACATCTGCCACATCTGCATAGTTATAACTCTGTTTTCATGGGAGGAAAAGCATCTCTTTGAGGAAGGTCCAAAGTAGCAGAGGGTTTCTCTCGTCATACCTGTCACTTAGCAAGTTCTCTAACTTTTAAAGATCTCTTACAGTTGCATTATTTTAGAGTTAGCCTGGTCTACAAGGATTTAACTCCAGAATAACTGCTATTAATGTTCCTGGATCATTTTTACTATGTGTATGTGAGGTAGTATATGTTTTTTACAACATAAAACAGCCTCTTTGATCATTTGCAGTCTGATTTCTGCCACTGGCACAGTCCTGAAACAGCTATGCTTTGCACAGTTAATAGAGTCAGATTTTCCTTATAGTGTTGACCTCTACCTTTGGTGCTTAAAAACATGCCTTCCATTTTCTATGGCTTGGCACAAGCCTTCAAAACTCCATATCCTTTCTTTTTCTTTTTTTTTCCCCCTTGCTTTACAGTTTTACTTTATTTATGGTTATTCTGCTCCAAGATGTCTTTTCACTAGGTTTACTCATAGCTTTGTTCATCTGAATTTTGCCTCGAAGTCTACTTGGCCTTCTTCTTCCAAGAAAAAGAAAGAAAAGAGCCCAAAAATATAATCAGCAGCCTAGTTTGTCAGTAGATTCCAAACAACTCTACAGCAGCTGGCTTGCTAGTTATTTAAAAAAATACTTTTTTAAAAAGTTCATCATACTGGAAATCTTTGTTGCTTCCTGATTTTTAGACATAGGGAAGGCATTGTTTTGGTGCACCACCGAATAAGTGGGTGCACAGCAACCATATTATCTTTTTGCTTTTAAAAATAACTTGAAAAGATTGTTCCTCAAGTAGATTCAAATTGAGTCCTTTATTGAATGTCTTTTTTTTTCCATCCAGCAGCTCTATTCAGTACTGTACAGTTGTTTTTAAGGAGTTATATTAATTTTTCTCATTTATTCAATGAATACTAAGGACCACAAAATAATGGTTTGGACTACTTCTTGGGTCCATCAAGTACAGGGGAAGAAAAACATAATAACTAGAGTTAGCACTTCTAAACTTCCAGAGTTCTGAACTTTCACTTCTTATACTTGAACCAGTATTAAAGATTGGTGTGAAAATGATGTAAAATTTGTGTGATTAAGAATTGTATAGTCCCGTACAAAGGGGGACTTGGGTCTTGCTTTTATGTAAAGTTGACATTGCAGACTATTCCCTGAAGAACAAGCAGAGATTTGAAGCTCTGATGAATGGCTGTTTTACAGAGTAAGTTCTTGCCTTTCTGCTCTATCTTTTTAACCTTTGACATTACTTTGGTTAGTCAAAAGCAGTTTGATCCTATTATTTCAAGAGAAATCATTATTTGTCTTTATGACAAATTACAGATAGGTTAAATTTTCAAGAGCTGTTAAGTCCCAGGCTCAGAAGTTATTTAGGCATTTTGAAAAATTTAATCTACATTTTCTGTGGTTTTGTTCTGTTTTTTTCATTTCTTAGAGTTCTTGCAGACAAGGACCCCAGAGCTGCTGCTTCACCTTCAGTTTTATTTTACATTTACAGCATTATGAATCTTTAAAAAATAAGTTGCAGCCTACCCAAATTACACTTCAGTTGAGCAATTTGGTGTCCTTAGGAATGCACTGAATTATCTTAATCACATTCTCAATGATATATTACTACCTTTAAAAATTACTGCTAGGAGAAAATCACAAATGTATAAGAAGGAGCTGAAGAATAAAAGTGTAACAGTTAAAGAAAAAAAAAAGGAAGACTAAACAAAAAGCCAAGACAGAAGTTGACTAGAAAATTAACATTAAAATCAGGAAATCAAGAAACTGTTTCTTTGGTGGTATTGCAAGTGTGTGTCTCTATAACTGTAATTATTATACAGTACAGCCATGGGGACCAAAATCTGCTCTCGGTTGAAGGGGTGTGTTGGTTTAGAACTGGGAAATATTTAGTGTCACTTAGAAAGGCTTTGTGTCAGTTTAACTCCACGAGACACTGCACAGCCACAAAGCTGAAGCAAGCTCTGATTATGGCAAAGTAGGTACTGCTTGATGGAGTATTGACAGTGTCTTCAGTGAAATAAATTGTCCTTGAAACTATTTTTTCCTGTAAAATGCCATTTTAATCAGTTTTTCCCAAACCACACTAATTAGAAAAGTCATTTAACCATCATTAACAAGGTACATATTTCCAGAATTTGTTATGAGAAATGATGTTGTTTCAAATTGTATTTTATATTTGTTATTCAGTTTAATGAAATTTAAATAGCAAGTTGATATGATAGTTCATTAAGATGTAAAATGGTCAAATACACTATTTTCATTTTAGAATGTCATGCTTTTAATTATGTTGTTGCTATTTAGTACTATAAAAACCTCCTGTTTTCTAGGTCAATGTTTCATATTTGTGTTATGATTAAAACAGTTTGACATTTTGAATAAAAATATACTAATTCGTTGTATTAATTAAAAATAATGACCTAGAAAAACCATTTCCAAACTAACCTAAAGACGTCAGCACTGTGAGACTTGACAGTTGTGCCATATTGTCACTATTAATGACATTTTCTACAGCAAAGTAAAAATGTACATACAAAGGGGAAAAAAATTAGGAACTACTTTCATTTTTAAAACTCTGTCCATGAAATCTTCAGTCCGCTGAAAGGGTCACAGGTACTTGGAAAGACAAAACCAGCGTTTGAAATACTGACATTTCATGTGAAACATAAAGGGCAGCTTTTGCACAGGTAGATGTTTGTTCTTCTTCAATACATGTTGGCCTTCTGCTGTCAGAGTGGGGAGGGCAAGTACACGAGAGGTGGAATCACAAAGCCCTTGAAGTTTAACCGTAGATTTTTAATGAGGTTGTTCCCAGGGTTGTTAATTTGTACACATAAACTGCTATTGCCACATACTTAAGTAAAAGTACCACCATTTTCATTGTGTGTGTGTGTGTATGTGTGCATGTAAATTTATGGTTTGGAGACTTTAGAAAAAATGAATTAATCTATAATTACCTCCCCTGAAACTGGTTCAGACACACAGCACACACTGATTAGAGACACCAGGTTCTACTGTGTCATAGGGCAACATATCATTGAAGACAAAGTAAATGATCACTAACTGTTTTGCTCATGAGGAATGCAAAATAAAAATTCCAAAGGCCACTGACAATAAGTGGTGGTTATTTCATTTTCAGTCCTGTATGTTCCTTTTTTGGAGCTTTCATCACTGAGTTTAAGGCTGCCCTGTGCGAGGACCTCAGAGAAAGCCCTCCTCTAACTTGGCTGTAAGTCCTGGTTTTGTGTGTCACAGATCAGTGAAGTAACCTACAGATGAACATCTATCAATTCCCATCAAGAGTATTCTATCAAAATTAAATCCTGCTATTTTCTGTTTGCCTAGAGCTGTAACATTTCTCCTCTCCAGAATCCTCATGGTTTCAACAATAGTTTCCAAAGATACCTCCAGCCCTCCACATTTCTTACATTTCATTATCTTTAATGCTCACATTCAAAAGTGGAAACAGTAAATGCTTTCCTGTGTATGTGGCTTTTCAGATCAGTACAAGTGGCTTTATGGGACCCCTGTAAATCTGCAAACTGCTGTTGGGCAGCTCTTGTTCTAGATATTTCGGTCATTAGCAAGAAAAGCCGCAAGTACCTTAAATTAAAATAGATCTTTGATTTCCCACTAGGACATCCAGAGAAGGAATTCACTTCAATTCTTTTGTGAAACTTTATAACTTTGTCTTCCCAGTGCGGGCTGGAGCCCTGGTGAGGCTGTCATTTGAACTGGAGCTGTGCTGCAGCCTCTTTTGTTCTCTGCTCGCCTCAGATGCCGGCTCGCTGCCTGCTGGCGTGCCGGAGCGAGCGGGATGACTTGTGGTGACAGCTGTAAAGTTGCGGATGGGAGCAGAGAGAGGAAAAAAGCCCTTGTTCAGTTAGGAGGGGTTTTATATCTCTCTGTTGCCATAACTACACAGAAGGAGAAAAACATGCTTCTTTCATGCTTGTCTAGATTCAAAATTGCCTGTTGTCATCCTTTCATAGGTTCAGCACCTTTGCGGGTTGGTTTGAGTAGCATTTTCGGATTATGAAATGATCGTGAAATTTGTATATTGCCTTTGCAGTTGAAATTTTGACTTAATCACCATGTTTTCTGAGGTGCTCCTTTGTTTTCGTTTGTTTCTGAAATGTTTTAGCCAAGTCTTATCAACCATCTTCATTATGTGAAAGCCATTCAGCTCTCAAAATAGTTTTTATAAGCTTGCTTAATTCTTAGAGAGCTCATAAATTTTAATACTCATTAAATAAATCTGTGTCCTTTAATCTCAACTGACTTCTTAAAAGTCTTTTTTTTTTTTTTAATTCTGAGTTTGGTAATGCAGCTACTTTAGCACATCCTGATAACTTAATTCTCTATGAATAGAAACAACATTTGCAGTTAAATGGTTTCTTACATTATCAGCTAGTTATGGCTCATATTCTCTTGCTATACTGTACAAACCCCCTGCTCAGGCCACTTGGATACTAGGAAGTGACTTTACTAGGATTTATACAGAAATACTTAATAATAACAGAAATACATTCCAAGAAGCTTGCTTAAAAATAAAGGCTTAAAAATGAAGGTTTTACCCTATTACAGGAAAACATTAGTTAGGCAGAAGTGAGAAGGACGTTTTAAAAAATGTTTCATAAACAGCTACAATACTGTTAGACTTAGAAAACTTTACAGTGCTTTAAAATGTAGGTAAAAAAAAAAACAATTCTAAAGTTTTTCACATCTTCAAGACAGATAGAATGTAGAGATTTGAAATTATTGTAAGTAGGATGATGTTCAGACAAAATCTTGACACAAATTGTGACTTTTTTAACATAAAATACCATGTTCTTAAAGCTCAAAGGGACCCAAAAACTAGCTTATTTATCATTTTTTTTCCAAACCTGTAGTCATTTATGATTCTTAGGTAAGTTAACAGCCCTGTATTTAACTGCTACAAGAACTTCTGTAGACAAGAATAGTCATGATTGCAGCCCCCCACTGAAGCTACACAGCAGGGAACCAGTTGCTGATGTGGAGTTGATGGATTGCAGAATACCCCAGGGAGGGCCTAGATTTGACAGATAGCATTTTCTCTTCTTTTATTTTTTCTTTAAATTATTTTGCAATATTTGATTACACTTATTTGTTCTGATAGTGTAATGAATCACTAAGACTTATTGTGGGGACACACCAAAAAGACAGCTCTCTATGATATGAGATGTCCACTGGACCAAGAAATACTGTCACATGCATTTAACCCAGTGCATAAAACATGCCTGGTACTAAACCATCCACAGAGTATATAGGCTTAAATACTGAGATTTAATACTTTGTTATTTATAGATGATGTATAATATCTTGTGAAAGGGTGACATTTCAGTGCCCAAGATTTGAATGCTTTTATTTGCTTTCATTAGGCATCCTGTACAGCAGTATGTGAATGTTAGAAAATATGTGCATTACCAATGTCTAGTAAAAATGTATTTCAAAGATTTGTGTTGATTACACTTAGATACATTTTATGAAAAGCCTAAGCCCTACCCTTGTTGAAGCTGGGCAGCACTGCTTTGTTTAAATGGGCAGAGGAGCAGCCTCATCCTTACTAATTAATGTTATGTGCTTTGAAGTCTTTGATTGTCAGGTGTTATACCTTAGAGTTGTGGTATTTTGGGGGTTGGGGTTTTTTGCTCCAATAGATGGAATTTGCTCTGGATACATCACTGATTTGTTTTCAGAAGTGTCTTTTTTTTTTTTTTTTTCCCTCTTTTGGAACAAAAGTGTTTTGTTTGCCGGCTGGTGGTGCAGATGTGCCTGTGGCTGCTGTTAACACACAACTGGCACACAACTGGTCAGTGTTTCACTGGTGCTGCCGTGTCAGGAGCCTCTTGGTGATCTCACCATCAGTTTCACAGATGGGTGCTGCTTGTTCAAAGCCTTCAAGACTGGGAAACGTTTAGCTAATGCCTTGCACTACATAAAGAGATCAGAAAGGTCCAAAAGCTATCCCTTAGTTTTCTGCTGCAAGCAATTAGGATAATACTGAATCCATCCCAGACCCCATGGTAATAAATATTTTAGCCTTCCCTTAAGTGTGGATTGATATTCAGGTCTGCCTGCTGGTAAATAAAACAATCAGAACTAAATTTCCCTTTGAATCTGGGCTATTCTGCATTTCCAGTGCTCACAGATTTTTTTTTTCCTTCTCTTTCTGCCTGTCTCTCTCATTTTGTCTCCAGAGAAAATTATTGTCTGCCTGGAAATCAAGTTACAGTGCTAACTGACATAATGGCATGTTATATGTGGAGAGGGGACCAGACTGGCAGTTTGCTGGGATCTCCTGGGCTTTGTTTGCCTTGGCCAATATAGAACAGGCTGCAGCCAACTTTGTATTTATTCAGAGGTGAATCCTAAAAAAAAACCCAGCAGATCCTGATATAAGAAGCTACATCTTTATCTCAGCATCTCAGTGGGTATTTTTATGCTTGGTCCTTTGGTCTTGCTGCCTTTCCTTACATGGAACACAGTGTGCATTGGAAAATGAGAGAGATCAAATTGTCACTGTATTGTTTTCTCATTCTTTGCATCCATATGTGTAACATAAATGCAGTTCATTTTCAAACCCGGTCACATATGCTCACGGTGCATTTGTAACCCTGTTTGATTATAAATTAGCAGGCATGGATACCATAGAAGACTTTACCTCATAAATCAAAGCAGAAAGGGTATTCTAGCCCCTAGACTCCTTTTTTTTTATTATTTTAACGCATAACTGTGGTACCAAAATCTCTCTAAAGTTGCATCTAAAGCTTTTTTTTTTTCCCCTAGAGATTAAGGATGTAGTTCATCTCTGAATATAATCAGAAAGTATATTGAAATAGTTCTATGGCCTAATACAGGGAAATATCAACTCTGTAATATGTGAAGGCAGCCTTGAGGTACCTACTAATATCAGTTCCAGTGATGATAATAGCCTGAAAATTAGTTTCAAAACATGATATGGTGACTTCCCTGAGTTTTTAGTATATTTAGAAAAGTTCCATTTACACATAGAGTTGCAGTTGTCTTCCTCAAGTGAATAATCACCACAGCTGACTTTGTTGACCCTGTCTCATCATAAGGTGAGAAGAATTTGCCTATGTGAACAACAAAAAATTATTTAGCACAACAGGGCATCTCATTGCCAGCAATCCTTTGAGTAGAATTATCATATACAGCCACATACGTGTTGTTCAGCAGGATTTAAAAATATTTTCCAACTCTCCAGCATCTGTTACTGTTTTCTTTAGCAGCACAGGTGTCTAACAGTGTCAACACAACGAAGATCTAGACAGGTTGGTCTGCACTACAAAGTCCTACTGCCATGGCTGTACCAGCTTGGAGTATGACAACTTCACACCTTGCATTTCACATTGCTGTGCTGACAAAACCCAGCAGAAGATGACTCTCGTTGCCTTTGTTCAGGGGCTGGTGTAGCTGTGCCAGCAGTGATACCTCTCCGTCAGCATATGCTCCATCTTCACCAGGGTGTGTAGCTGGGTAGCACAGGCTCGTCAGGGCACAGCCTTGCCATGCTCATGTTCAGTATTGAGCTTTTCTCAGTTCATTTTATCTGGCTTAAGGGCTTAGGAAAGCAAAATGTGCAGGAGATAGCCAGAACCAGTCAAGCATTTTCACGTGCCTTGGATGCAGGATGGTGTCCTGTGGAAACTCCACAATGAATAGAGAGGAGGACTGGGCCCACTAGCATCATGCAGACAGTATTTTGCACCTCCATCCCAAGCCTTTAGCAGCCTTGGCTCTTTGCAGTACAGTACAGAGTGAGAGTGCTTCACTGTTTGTCTGCCTCCCCCATCTCTCCGATAAAGAATCCTTGCACAGGCAGTCCCGGCTTTCTTACGCCCCCTTCTCCTTCTGCTTTTAGTAAAGAAGTTCAACTGAAATTGAGATCCAGTAAGAAAAAAAAAAAGGGGAAGTATTTAGCTGCAACAGATTAGTTCTCACCTTCTTAAAAAAAAAAAAAGAAAAAAAAAAAAAGCCAAAAAAAACCTGTCTGGTCCCAACTAATTATTTAATCTCCCTTGGTAATCCCTGGGGAGTGACAGTACATCCTACGTGTCCAAGCACACAGAACTGGTTGGGGTGTGCCTGAGACAGGCTCTCTCCCCGTTCACCTGCAGAGACAGTCCAGATAACTGGATGTATAATCTTCAAGGTCCAGGAAGGACACTGAAGATCTCAGGGGTTCTTCCCCAGAGGGTGACTGGGCAGAGGCTTCCCAGGGAAGTGGTCACAGCACCAAGCCTGATAGAGCTCAAGAAGTGTTCAGACAACACTCTCAGGCACATGGTGGGGTTCTTGGGGCTGTCCTTTGCAGGGCCAGGAGCTGGACTCAGTGGTCTTTGTGTGTCCCTTCCAACTCAGGCTATTCCGTGATCTGAAACATTCTCATCTGATAGTGATTCTCACCAGGATTCATTCATTTCCCTTTTCCTTTCAGGCCAAAAGAGATTAAAGGACCTATTTCTTACCCTCAGTCCCAAGTAAAAAGCTGTTCTCCAGAGGTGTGTGCTTGTCTTCACATCACAAGGAATATGCTGTAGTTGATTTTTGCACTTGTCAACTAGGAAATAACTAACCCTCATCCTGAACATCATGGGAGACCTTGAGGGATGGATAATGTTCATCCTGGTCTGCCAGGCCAGGGTGTTTGGAGGAGCCAGCAGTGCCAGCCACGGCAGTGGCAAGTGTGTCTGCTTAACTTCATCAGCCTGGCCTAATAAGGCAGCTGGGCATGGAGTTGTTACCTCTCTGCAGCTGCTTCAAGCCATGTATCAACAGCATGAGGGTACATTCAGCAGGTTATTGGGGTACTCTGCAGGTTTTGGGGTTCTCTGTGTGTCTCTGGATGTTGTGGTGAGGAGAACGAGGGACTTGTCAAAGTGCCAAAAAATCCTGAGTTCTTGTGTGGTTCACCATGGTAAACTGCTTCCTGTCACTCACAGCTCCTGTTTGACTTCTAGATCTTCTGCTTCATGATTTAGTTTATTGTATCTACCCATACTCTACCACTATAAAAATAAGCAAGTGTGGGCAGTGCAGGCGCTTAATGGTTAAAATTTTTGTTTTGCATAACTAGAGCATAACCTTGGGAATTAATCTCCATACTTATTAAGGGAAGAAGGTAATTGGATTTTCCTCCTGGTAACTTTCCATGGCTTTCCCACGTTTTCTGTCCCAATCATGAAAGCATGAGGCTGTGTGAGCAAGCACTGGTCTCTTGCACGTTCCTTGCTAGAATAATTAGTGATGTTTCATCAATTACCCTTTGCAGTTTTATAGAAGGTTGGTTTTCCCAAGTAAATTGTTTTAAAAGCTGTTTGTAAAAATGATTCTTCCATATTTTGTGGCTCATTATATTTTAGTTCTTGCTGCCCTCTTTGAAAGCTTTATCTACTAGAATTTAAGTAAAGAGTACTTTATTAAAAACGGAAAGAAGCCTGAGAGCTTCCATTGTGCCATGGGAATGCACATAAGAGAGGGTCTTTAAGTATCCAGTCTTCACTGTGCTTAAAATACAGAATAAATAAACTTTGGGAATAAGTTCCTTGATAATTTTTTATCTCTGATTTTAAGTAATTTTAAAAAAAAATACTATATAATTTCTTTTCCCTTTACTTGATCTACAGTATTACACAGTTATGCTTGGTCCTGTATTTGTTCCAAAGCTTGTGGGCTCTTTAGTTTAATTTGTCCATTAATTAAGAGGGAGAAAATGTGGTGTGATGGCTGGAGCTGGGGACCAAGAATCAAAGCTTCTGAGTTCTTCCTGGCTCTGTTTCTGACCTGAGGAAAGTCACACCTTCTGACCTATAATGTCTCTGGGACTCTCAATATAATTATATTAAATGCCCCCAAGCAATGATAATGGCAAGACAGAAAATGTTCCACAGAGATGTTCAGTTGTAGGTTTCAGGTCAAGTCCCCTTTAGGTTCAGCCACTACGTAGCTCATGTAATTCTGGGGTGTCTCTTGTGCAGTTCTCTATGAAGGAAGTGTTCAACCAGTCTTTCACTGAGAATGATTTAGCATCACTAGCAAAGAAGGGGACAAAAAGGACTGGCTTGGTTTTGAAATCTCATTCCAATGTGTGTGTGTGCCCCTGCCTCAAGAAGGGAAAATCCCTTGCACCAGGGTAGAGCAGTGGCTGTGATTCCCTGAGGAGAAGAAACATCAGTGAAACATCCTGCTGAAATTTTGCACCTTAACTGTCCTTGCACTTCATTTTTGCCTGGATCTCTTAATAAAACAAATAGTCAAATGAGGGAAAAAAAAACCTCCAAACTAATAAAATAAAGTCCATTAGAACAAAGAAATGAGAGGAATAAATAACCTGGTAGGAAAATCCCAGCACATCCCTTTTTGAAGGTTTCAGGAAATTCCATTTGTTTGAGGAAATGCTGAAAATTAGGAGGAGCCCAGAAGAGGGCCTAGCAGGAGACAGCTGAGGTCATTTTTCACTGCCAGGACTGCACTGTGTTGTCTCTTCTTTTACAACTCATCGGCAGGCATTATTACCTGGTGAAAAAATTTGTTTTGCAACTCATCCTGAGTCCTCATAAATCATTAATGCCTGGCTAAGCACAGTGTGAGCATTACAAATTCTCTGAGAATGAGGGCCCATTCTGATATAACCTTGTGTCCAATACTAATGCCTGCTAGTTATTTAGTAATACAAAGGAGCCTGAGCGAGGAAGATCGATGAATCAATGCGGTCTCCTGACTTCCTTCTCCTCTCCACCTGCCTCTCCTCTTTCTAGTTCAGATACTGAGCTGCAAAAATTCAGGACAGTTCATAGGCATCTCTCTGTGGGCAGCACTATAACAATTTAGGAGAACAAGGAAGGGAATCACAGCCTGCAGTTGTCTGTAGGAAAAAGAGGAGCTTTGGTTTCTGATTAGAACTTGTTCTGATTTCTGGGTTTTTGTGAGCCAAATTGCATCACTGCTCCAGACCTGTTTTCTGGTTTGCATCCCTTAATGAATGCATGCAGCATAAAGCACATTCAAGTGTGTAAAAGAGCATAGATAGAAGCTGTGCCCAGGACTGAGTGTAATTAAAGGGTGCTCAGCAAGTCCGAATAATGAGCCCATTACCTGTGGGAGCTGCTTGGGGAATTAGATGCTCAAACCAGCTCTCACAATACTGGAGGCAGCACAGAGAGCACAGCATCAATAGGTACCGTGGCTGAGCTTTGTGTTGTGTTTTTCAGTAATCTTGGCCACAGTCAGGACTTCAAGGATGGTCTGTACTGTCCTGCTTACCCTGAGCTGACTTCCTAAAACCCCCAGCCCATTCAAGAGTACAACTAAACTCTGTTCCCTCTCCTCTCCTCTCCTCTCCTCTCCCCTGCCCTCCTCTCTCCCCCCTTCTCT
>WBNO01004643.1:4258-19036 GCA_013400575.1 Peucedramus taeniatus | reverse complement strand
CCCAGTACATCCAGGATACTCAGTATCGCTGCCTTGTGCAGCAGGAGTGGCTGAACAGGTTCCTGAAGGGGGAAATTCCCCCCGGGATGCTCTGGGGAGCCTGGAGCAGCCCTGGGGGGGCCCTGCCGGCTCCTTGGGGGGCTCTGGGGCCCTTCTGCGAGGGGGGCGATGGGGCCACACCACATGAACCTCCCTGTGCCTCCCCAGCTCTGCTCCGGGTGCCTTAACGAGCCAGCTGAGGGCTCCATTTGCTAATTAATGAGCTGGAGCTGTCCCACTGCACAGAGCTGGGGAACAGCTCTCAGTCCCAACAGGAATGCCCAAATTCCCTCAAACCTAAAGCCTTCATTCCCTAATTAATTACCAGGTGGAGCTGTCTCACTGTAGCATCTCCCCTTCCAACTGCAGTGTCCAGATCCCCCCAAACATGAAGGCTTAATTACCAAATCCCCCCAAACATGAAGGCTTAATTACCAAATCCCCCCAAACATGAAGGCTTAATTACCAAATTCCCCCAAACCTGAAGGTTTCATTCCCAAATCCCCCCAAACATGAAGGTTTCATTCCCAAATTCCCCCAAACATGAAGGTTTAATTACCAAATCCCCCCAAACATGAAGGTTTCATTCCCAAATCCCCCCAAACATGAAGGCTTAATTACCAAATTCCCCCCAAACATGAAGGTTTAACTCCCAATTCCCCCCAAACATGAAGATTTCATTCCCAGTTCCCCTCAAACCTGAAGGTTTCATTCCCAAATCCCCCCAAACATGAAGGTTTCATTCCCAAATCCCCCCAAACATGAAGGTTTCATTCCCAAATCCCCCCAAACATGAAGGTTTCATTCCCAAATCCCCCCAAACATGAAGGTTTCATTCCCAAATCCCCCCAAACATGAAGGTTTCATTCCCAAATCCCCCCAAACATGAAGGTTTCATTCCCAAATCCCCCCAAACATGAAGGTTTCATTCCCAAATCCCCCCAAACATGAAGGTTTCATTCCCAAATCCCCCCAAACATGAAGGTTTCATTCCCAAATCCCCCCAAACATGAAGGTTTCATTCCCAAATCCCCCCAAACATGAAGGTTTCATTCCCAAATCCCCCCAAACATGAAGGTTTCATTCCCAAATCCCCCCAAACATGAAGGTTTCATTCCCAAATCCCCCCAAACATGAAGGTTTCATTCCCAAATCCCCCCAAACATGAAGNAGAGTGGGGAGAATCCCAAAATAATCCCCCTGCAGCTGTGCCATCCCAGCCTGAGAGTGGGGAGAATCCCAAAATAACCCCCCTGCAGCTGTGCCATCCCAACCTGAGAGTGGGGAGAATCCCAAAATAACCCCCTGCAGCTGTGCCACCCCAGCCCCAGAGTGGGGAGAATCCCAAAATAACCCCCTGCAGCTGTGCCACCCCAGCCCCAGAGTGGGGAGAATCCCAAAATAATCCCCCTGCAGCTGTGCCATCCCAGCCCCAGAGCAGGGAGAATCCCAAAATAACCCCCTGCAGCTGTGCCATCCCAGCCTGAGAGTGGGGAGAATCCCAAAATAATCCCCCTGCAGCCCTGGCAACCCCAAACATGTTTACAGCCCGCTGCACCCCCGGGCTCTGAGCTGCTCGGCTGTTCTGGGGCCCCCTCAGCAGCTCTGCCTGCATGGAAACAGGAAAGAGGAGGGACAAGGGAGGAGAAAAGGAGGAGAAAAGGAGGAAATACAGGAGGAGAAAATGAGGAAATAAGGGAGGAAAAAAGGAGGAAATAAAGGAGGAAAAAGGGAGGAAAAAAGGGTTTAGGGGATAAAAGATGGGGCTGGTGTCATCTACAGAGGGAAGGAAGCAGCTGCTGTGGCAGATCATAAAGTCACCCCAGGACATTCCTTCATCCCATCCCAGCCCAGGATCCCCCTGCCCTGCTCTGAAGGCCGTTCTGGGAGCAGGATCCCCAAGCTATCCCTGGATCCCCATCCCATCCCTGGATCCCCATCCCATCCCTGGATCCCCATCCCAGCCCTGGATCCCCATCCCATCCCTGGATCCCCAGCCCATCCCTGGATCCCCATCCCATCCTTGGATCCCCAGCCCATCCCTGGATCCCAATCCCATCCCTGGATCCCCCTGCCCTGCTCTGAAGGACGTTCTGGGAGAAGCAGGCAGCAGGTCAGGCTGGATCCCCATCCCATCCCTGGATCCCCAGCCCTGCCCTGGATCCCCCTGCCCTGCTCTGAAGGACGTTCTGGGAGAAGCAGGCAGCAGCTCAGGCTGGATCCCCATGAATCACCCCGCTCGGAATTGCCAGGATTCCAGCATTTCCATATTAACATGAGGAATTGTCGGAATTACCCATAAGCAGCAGGCTGGAACAGCCAGAGGAGGAAGCAGCCACCTTTATATGTCATTTGTGGGAGATTGTGGGAGATTAAATTTAAATACATTGTTGTTTGCCTTAATTGCTTGTTTGAAGCCGATTTTAGGGCTGTGTGATTGAAGGGCTCACACCATTAAGTGCTCAAACACAGCTAATACATTTTATAAATGGCCTGCACAATTTCACAGGCAAGGAAGTTTCAGATAAAAAGCAGCCTCCCAAAAAAAAAAAAAAAAAAAAAGAATAAAAAAAGAAAAGAAAAGAAAAGGCAAAAGGAGGAAGTTCACCTGCAAGGGGGGAGGGAAGGATCTGGCTGAGGCTCGTGCCACAATCACCAGAAAGCTGGGAAAGCCTAAATACGTGTTTGTAAACCAGCAGGAGTTCCATGATTCCCCAGTGTCCAGCAGATCCCACTAAACCAGCAGGAATTCCACAATCCCCAGTGTCCAGCACATCCCACTAAACCAGCAGGAATTCCATGATTCCCCAGTGTCCAGCAGATCCCACTAAACCAGCAGGAATTCCACAATCCCCAGTGTCCAGCACATCCCACTAAACCAGCAGGAATTCCACAATCCCCAGTGTCCAGCACATCCCACTAAACCAGCAGGAGTTCCATGATTCCCCAGTGTCCAGCACATCCCACTAAACCAGCAGGAATTCCACAATCCCCAGTGTCCAGCAGATCCCACTAAACCAGCAGGAATTCCACAATCCCCAGTGTCCAGCACGTCCCACTAAACCAGCAGGAATTCCACAATCCCCAGTGTCCAGCACATGCCACTAAACCAGCAGGAATTCCACAATCCCCAGTGTCCAGCACATCCCACTAAACCAGCAGGAATTCCATGATTCCCCAGTGTCCAGCAGATCCCACTAAACCAGCAGGAATTCCACAATCCCCAGTGTCCAGCACATCCCACTAAACCAGCAGGAATTCCATGATTCCTCAGTGTCCAGCACATCCTACTAAACCAGCAGGAATTCCACAATCCCCTGTGTCCAGCAGATCCCACTAAACCAGTCCCAGCACCAATTCCATCATCTCCCAGTTCCTCCCAGTACCAAGTGCCAGGGAGCCCCTGAGCTCAGCTTTGGTGCAGCACCGTTTTCCCTGGAAATGGGAGGAAAAGGGGCTGGGAAGGGGAGGCTGCAGGGGGATGTGCCTCCCTCACCTCTCCCATCCCAGGCAGCTCCAGGGAGGAGGAATTCCCGCCGGGCACGGGAAGAAGCCCATCCCAAAATAGCATTTTGGGGACCATGTCCCGTCACCTGTCACATTCCCAGCTGCTCCAGAGGAGGAACTCGGGAGCCTGCAGGCCCTGCAGGGCTGTGGCTTCATCCCTGGGGAGGGGAACGGGGGCACAGCCCAGGGGAGGCCGTGGCACAGGAGCCAGCCCCGTCCGGGCGGGTCCTGCTGGGAGCTGGGAGCTCCCTCCAGGGTTTGCACCCTGCAGATCCCGGGGCTGCTTTCCCCTTGGGATCCCCTGGGACGGCGGCTCAGAGTGCTCTGGCTCCGGGATAAACCGGCCCCAGTTAAACCAAAACCCCATTAAACCCGAGCCCAAAGCAGCCAAAATCCTGTTAAACCAAACACCGAGCCCAAGGCAGCCAAAATCCTGTTAAACCAAACGCCGAGCCCAAGGCAGCAAAACCCCATTAAAGCAAACCCTGACCCCAAGGCAGCCAAAACCCCATTAAAGCAAAGCTCGACCCCAAGGCAGGCAAAACCCCATTAAAGCAAACCCTGACCCCAAGGCAGCCAAAACCCCACTAAAGCAAAGCCCGACCCCAAGCAGGTCGTACCTGTCCGCAGCCCGGGGCGCCGCACACGAAGGGCCTGTCGTCACCCATCCTGCAGCAGCCTGGGGAGCAGAGAAGGGACAGAGATCCTTAAACAGCCCCAAAAATCCCCAAATCCCCCGCGGAAGCTGCCCCTCTGTGGGGTGGCGTTATCAGATGGGAATTATCCTGGCCCCAGTTTGGCATTTGGCGTTTGGGATTTGGGAGGGAGCTGGGTTTTTACAGCTGGAAGGGGACCTGGAAAGGTGTGGGAGCTTCCAGCATCACCCAGAGGTGTCCTGCAGCTCGGTGTCACCTCCTGCGAGGTGGGGACAATGCCCAGCCCTGCGGAGGGGCAGCAGCACGGCCCCCCCTGCCCGGCCCCACTCGCCCTCCCTCGGTGTTGATGGGGTCAGGGAACATCCTGGGACCCACGGGGATCACCCGAGGCAGCCCAGGAATCCCCCCCCACACAAACAAATCAGCAGGGACAGTGGCAATCCACAGAAAACAAAGTGTGAGCGAGCAGCCATCAAATAAATCCACGGCCTCTCTCTGCACCGGTTATATTTTCAATGGGAGAGAACTAAAATTTGTCATTTAATTAATTAAGGGATTATAGGAGTGGTGCTCCGTTTTACAAGGCAATAATCGGGCTCCCCAGTGGGTAAACTACAAGGCTGATGGCAGGGGCAGTTTATCACGGATTACAGCCAAGGATAACAAAACACTCACTCCTATTATGCTACAAGTGAAGCTGTTCTCATTAATAAAAAATTAGAGTAAATAAAGTAAAGCCCTCCTCCCCCCAGTCTCAAACTGGAGAAACAACGGTTCCCTCCACCCACTGCTATTTCTGCAGCAGGATTTCCCAAAGCTGAGACACAGCAAAGGCTCTCTGCTCGGGGGGCTGCTCCGGGGGTGCCAGCACCTCCTGCTCCCAGCTGGGACGGGCTGGAATGCCGGGCTGGGGGAGAAGGGATGCACTCCAGCCCCGAGGGTTGGTATTTTTAGGAGCTGTGTGAGAAAGAGCTCCAAGAATGCGGCAGGGGGAGCGGCAGCAGCTTCTGCTCCCCGGGAAAGGATCAATGAGCTGCTGAAAATGAACGAAATCGGTGATTTTGTGCTGCAGGAGGTGAATTCCTCCCCCCAGGCACGGCAGCAAGACCCAAAGGCTGATGAGAGAGGAGCTGTGATCCCACAAAGCAGGAGGCAGAGCCCGGCGCTGGGCTGGGCTGGATTTGGGGCTGGATTTATGGAGCTGAACTCCGGGGGCTGTGCAAACAGGAATGGGGATAAATGTCCCTGTCACTGACAGGAATGGGGATAAATGTCCCTGTCACCAGTGGCACGGGCTGGCAGCCAAAGCCCTGCCCGGCCCAGGGGGAACAAAGGCACCCAAACATCAGGAACGGCCCCAGAAACCCCAAAAGAGACACAGGGGGTGGCAGAGCAGGGGACAGCAGCAAGGGCAAATCCTGCCCAGCCCCTGAGGTGACACCAGAACTTGGGATGGATCCAGCTGATCCTGTGTCAGGAGGATCCCCCGTTCCCAAAGCAGGACCCTGGAGGATCCCCCATTCCCAAAGCAGGGTCCAGGAGGATCCCCCATTCCCAAAGCAGGGTCCAGGAGGATCCCCCGTTCCCAAAGCAGGATCCAGGAGGATCCCCCGTTCCCAAAGCAGGGTCCAGGAGGATCCCCCATTCCCAAAGCAGGATCCAGGAGGATCCCCCGTTCCCAAAGCAGGGTCCAGCCGCTCTGGGCTGTGCAGCACACACATGTGTGCATGTGTTTGTGAGTGTGTGTGTGTGCGCGCGTGTGTGTGTGTGTGTTTGTGTGTGTGTGTGTGCGCGTGTGTGTGCATGTGTGTGTGTGTGTGTGTGCGTGTGTGTGTGAGCGCTCAGAGCTCAGATTTATGTCCCGTTTAGCCGGGATAAATCCCCTCCATAAATCCTGTCCTCGGGAAGAGGCCGAGGCAGGAGCTGATCGGTGCGGGGAGCTCGCCCCGTCCCTCTCCCGCAGCCCCGGATGCCATTTCACTGCTGGGCTGGGCCGGCAAGGGGCAAAGGCACACACAGATGGCTCTGGGGAGCTCGCGGGGGATTTGCAGCCCAACCCAAAAGGGATGGGATCCCTCCCCTGCTGACCCACACGGATCACCTGGGCCGGCTGGCAATGCCGCCTTCCCAAAGCCCCGAGGCACTGCTGGGGCTTCTCCCCCAGGGCTCTCCCCACGCCCCCGCACCCAGCCCTGCTCAGGAGGGGCTGTGTGGGTGGGCACAGCCCGCTGGCACGGGATGGTCACACCCAGATCTGGGCTGGCCTTGGCTCTGGCAGCGCAGCCATCCCACCCGGCCTGCCCTCACACGTCCTGGGGAAGCTCAGCTGGATCACAGAAGGAGCCGAGGCTGGGAGCGTCTCCAGACAGGATTTGGCAATTTGAGCCTCTTCTGACTTGCCAAAGTCAGGAGCAGCTGGCCCTTCGTCCCTGGGGTGTCCCACACTGCTGTGGCCAGCTGCTCCCCCCTCTGCAAGCCACTTGGGTTTCTGCAGCACCTCAAATCCCCATGGAAAACAACACAAAACAGCAAAAAATCACCTTTTCCTTAAACCTCAGCGTGAAGATGGAGGGAACTCCCTGGACCTCATCCCTGCTGAATGCTGGGCACAGAGCTGGGAAATGCTCTAAAAATAAGGTTCTATTGTTGTCCTGGCACGTGACTCTGCTGCAGGAATGCTGGTGCCCAACGCCTGCATCTGGGCACTGCAGGATGGGCAGGAATGCACTGGGATTGCACTGGGATCGTACTGGGAATGCACTGGGATTGTACTGGGATTGCACTGGGATTGCACTGGGAATGCACTGGGATTGTACTGGGAACTGCACTGGGATTGTTCTGGGAACTGTACTGGGATTGTACTGGGAACTGCACTGGGATTGTTCTGGGAAACTGCACTGGGATTGTACTGGGATTGTTCTGGGAACTGCACTGGGATTGCACTGGGATTGCACTGGGAATGCTGCAGGCCCTGAAAACACTCAGGGGGATGCAGACACTGGTCTGTGCCAGCAGTGATCCCTGTCCATGACAGATCCCTGTGCAGCAGGGATCCCTTTTCCATCATGACAGATCCCCCTCCATGACAGATCCCTGTGCAGCAGGGATCCCTTTTCCAGCAGGGATCCCTTTCTGGGACAGATCTCCTTCCATGACAGATCCCTGTCCAGCAGGGATCCTTCTGCAGCACTCTCTCCTCTACCAGCACCACCACAGCTCTGGGTTATGCCCGTAAACCACGAGGATAAACTCCACATTAATGTGACCACAAAATTAAAGCTGAGGGCTGCACCAACCGTGAACCAAAACCAGCAGGGCTGCGAGCGCCTCCGCCTAAAAATAGGCTCAGCCTAAAGAGGCACAGAGCAGGCTGCTGGCACAGGCTGGGCCAGGAGGGAGCTGCAGGAGAGAGGGGCACAGGGGCCAGGCTGTGCCCAGGGAAGGGGCAGGGGGCAGCAGGGCCCACCGAGGCCCTGGAGCTGGGCAGGAGCCAGGCGAGGCTCCCGTGGCTCCCTCAGCCCCACAGCTCAGCCAGAGTAACTCCTGCTGGGCTGAGCCCATGCACGGTGTGGAGAGCAGGAGAGCAGCCATGGAGGGGGAGAGAACGAGCTGGCACGGGGAACCCGGCTGGCACCAAGGCTGCCTGCTTTTTGGGGCAGTTTGGGGATAAAACCCCATTATGGGATTGAGTCTCTGAACCTGGTGAGTGGCCAGGCCAGCCCAGCTCTGGGGGGTTAATTCTGAGCCCAGTTCTGTGGGGTTAACTCTGAGCCCAGCTCGGTGGGGTTAACTCTGAGCCCAGCTCGGTGGGGTTAACTCTGAGCCCAGCTCGGTGGGGTTAACTCTGAGCCCAGCTCGGTGGGGTTAACTCTGAGCCCAGCTCGGTGGGGTTAACTCTGAGCCCAGTTCCGTGGGGTTAACTCTGAGCCCAGCTCGGTGGGGTTAACTCTGAGCCCAGCTCGGTGGGGTTAACTCTGAGCCCAGTGAGTGGCCAGGCCAGCCCAGCTCCTCTGGGTGGCTCTGCCAGC
This sequence comes from Peucedramus taeniatus, assembly GCA_013400575.1. Taxonomy (NCBI): domain Eukaryota; kingdom Metazoa; phylum Chordata; class Aves; order Passeriformes; family Fringillidae; genus Peucedramus; species Peucedramus taeniatus. The sequence goes on along the minus strand of WBNO01004643.1, from coordinate 10,806 downwards.
CCGGGAGCTGTGCCAGGAGCACAAACAAACCCATTCAAACACAAACGGCGCTCCAGGCACCGGCCCAGCCCCGAGCACGGGCAGGGGGAGAGCAGGGAGAGCCACAATAAACCAGATTATTATGGATGGCTGCAGATCGGGGCTGGAGCAGCCTCTGGCTTCCAGGAGAACACACAAACCCTAGTGCCAGCCCCGAAATGCTCTGGGGGAGCAGCAGGGAGGGGAGGCAGCCCCAGGGAAGCACCGGGCTGTGCCCCCAGGCTGTGCCCCAGGCTCTCCAGAATAGCCAAGATTTCCCCTGAAAACTCGAGGAAGGAAGCAGAGTGCTCCAAGGCCAGCCAGGAAAGGCTCCGTTGTTTTCCGGAGGGCAGTCGTGGCCAGCCCAGAGCCTCGGGACGGGCTGGGGTCCGCAGAGCCACCCGAGGAGGGCAGGGACACAGTCCTGTCCTGGCCAGCGCTCGCTGTGCCAGCCTGGGAGCACCGTGAACCATCCTCACATGAGGGAACAACAAACAGCTCCAGCTCCTCCTTCAAAAAACCAAGGGAAAAAAGGAGTGGGGTCCCACCTGCTTTGTGGAGCCAGGCTGGCACCTCATCGCGGATCTGTGGGACCTCACAGCGATCTGGAACTGCGGAGGGGCTGCTCCCGGGGCTGCTCCTGTCCCTCACAGTGACCCGGAGCTGCACACACCAGGCCAGGGCTGCTCCTGTCCCTCACAGTGACCCGGACCTGCACATACCAGGCCCGGGGCTGCTCCTGTCCCTCACAGTGACCCGGAGCTGCACATACCAGGCCCGGGGCTGCTCCCAGGGCTGCTCCTGCCCCTCACAGTGACCCGGAGCTGCACACACCGGGCCCGGGCCGCTCCTGTCCCTCAGAACGATCTGCTCCTGCACATACTGGGCCCGGGGCTGCTCCCGGGGCCGCTCCTGTCCCTCAGAGCTGTTTGGAGCTGCACACACCGGGCTCAGGGCTGCTCCCGCCCCTCAGAACGATCTGCTCCTGCACATACCGGGCCCGGGCTGCTCCAGTCCCTCAGAGGTACACACCGGGCTCAGGGCTGCTCCGGGGGCTGCTCCTGTCCCTCAGAGCTGTTTGGAGCTGCACACACCGGGCCCGAGCCGCTCCTGTCCCTCACAGCGATCCGGACCTGCACACACCGGGCCAGGGCTGCTCCTGTCCCTCAGACCCGTCTGGAGCTGCACACACCGGGCCAGGGCTGCTCCTGTCCCTCAGACCCGTCTGGAGCTGCACACACCGGGCACGGGGCCGCTCCTGTCCCTCAGAGCCGTCTGGAGCTGCACACACCGGGCCAGGGCTGCTCCCGGGGCCGCTCCTGCCCCTCAGAGCCGTCTGGAGCTGCACACACCGGGCCAGGGCTGCTCCCGGGGCCGCTCCTGTCCCTCAGACCCGTCTGGAGCTGCACACACCGGGCACGGGGCCGCTCCTGTCCCTCAGAGCCGTCTGGAGCTGCACACACCGGGCACGGGGCTGCTCCTGTCCCTCAGAGCCGTCTGGAGCTGCACACACCGGGCACGGGGCTGCTCCTGTCCCTCAGAGCCGTCTGGAGCTGCACACACCGGGCACGGGGCTGCTCCTGTCCCTCAGAGCCGTCTGGAGCTGCACACACCGGGCACGGGGCTGCTCCTGTCCCTCAGAGCCGTCTGGAGCTGCACACACCGGGCACGGGGCTGCTCCTGTCCCTCAGAGCCGTCTGGAGCTGCACACACCGGGCACGGGGCTGCTCCTGTCCCTCAGAGCCGTCTGGAGCTGCACACACCGGGCACGGGGCTGCTCCTGTCCCTCAGAGCCGTCTGGAGCTGCACACACCGGGCACGGGGCTGCTCCTGTCCCTCAGAGCCGTCTGGAGCTGCACACACCGGGCCAGGGCTGCTCCCGGGGCCGCTCCTGCCCCTCAGACCCGTCTGGAGCTGCACACACCGGGCCAGGGCTGCTCCCGGGGCTGCTCCTGTCCCTCAGAGCCGTCTGGAGCTGCACACACCGGGCCAGGGCTGCTCCTGCCCCTCAGACCCGTCTGGAGCTGCACACACCGGGCCCGGGGCTGCTCCCGGAGCTGCTCCCGGGGCTCCTCCTGCCCCTCGGGGTGCCCGGAGCTCTCCCTGCCTCTCCCCGCCCGGATCCACCCATGGAAATTGCGAAAGACTTTCAGTTTTGCAGGGAGAGGCCCCCCCAGGGCGGCTCTTGGGCGCAAGCTCCGACTTTCAAGTTATTTCGGGGTGTGAGGGGAGGAGGGAGAGTGTTTGCTTTGTAACCAAAAAGCTGCGAGAGCTTAAAATCGTCGTGTGGGAAAGGAGGCCAAGAGCCCGGGCTATAAAACCTGCTTTGGAGGCACAACACCCTCACGCTCTGTGGGCTCGACAAAGCAAAGCAAACCCAACTGTATAAACTGGAATATTGGCAGGGAATTCGCTGGAAGCAAATCCCCCCCCGGCCACAGGGTGTTCAAAGAGAAACCTCAGCCAAGTCCCAGCAGCTCCCTCGGGCTGGGCCCTTCTGGGTGTTCGGGCTCCGAGAGGATCCCCAAAAAGCCAAACCTCATCGCCCCAGGGTGTCGGGAGTGGGCAAAACCCTCATTTCTAGCTGGGAATTGCCTCAGAACAGCCTTGGGGTGGCACTTTCCTGTCAGTGGTGGCCCACTCCCATCAGGGGTGGCCCACTCCCGTCAGGGGTGGCCCACTCCTGTCAGAGCCTCTTGTCCGTGACCCCACCGTGAGTCCTGGAGCTCTCCAGGAGCAGAGGGGCTGCAGAGAACCCCAGGGGCCGTGGGAAAAGGGACAGGCGCATTGTCACCGTCCTGTCACCACAAAGCAAAGCCAGCCACTGACCCTGACCTCGGCCACAGCACCTGGACAGGGATTCGGGAGCGTTTGGGCACTGCTTGGTGGCACTTGGTGGCTCTGGGACCTTCAGAGCCACAGGGAAGTCCTCGAGCTCTGAGCGGCCTCCAGGAGCTCTGAGTGGCCTCCAGGAGCTTGGAGGAGCCTCCAGGAGCTCCGAGAGAGCTCTGAGCGGCCTCCAGAGCCTGCAGCAGCCTCCAGGAGCTCTGAGCGGCCTCCAGAGCCTGTAGCAGCCTCCAGGAGCTCCGAGCGGCCTCCAGAGCCTGCAGCAGCCTCCAGGAGCTCTGAGTGGCCTCCAGAGCCTGTAGCAGCCTCCAGGAGCTCTGGGTGGCCTCCAGAGCCTGCAGCAGCCTCCAGGAGCTCTGAGTGGCCTCCAGAGCCTGCAGCAGCCTCCAGGAGCTCTGGGTGGCCTCCAGAGCCTGCAGCAGCCTCCAGGAGCTCCGAGCGGCCTCCAGGAGCTTGGAGGAGCCTCCAGGAGCTCCGAGCAGCCTCCAGGAGCTCCGAGCAGCCTCCAGGAATTTGAAAGAGCCTCTGGAGGAACTTCTGGAGTTCCAAGCCCTGTCAAACCCGGAGCTCCGCCTGCCCCCGGGCACGACCCGTGCCTGACCCCGGCACAAAGCCCGAAGTGCTCCAGGAAAAGCTCTCTGCTCTCCTTCCCGCTGCCAGCCTCCCCGAGCAGCGATTTCCTGGGCAGGATCCGGGGTGGCCGCGGCGCTGGGGCGATCCATCTCGGCCGTGCCGAGATCTACGGCAGCACAGGGAAATAATTCAGCTTTACGGGAGGAAGGGAAGGCCTCGGAGAGCCACTGCTCCTCAGCCGGCCCGGGTAATTACAGCAGCGCCGCCGCGGCCTCGGAGAGCGCAGTATTTTACCTCGGAAATGCCTGAGTGACCCAGAAACTGGAGTCCCATTTCCTGAAATTATTTCACCACTTCAGAGCCCTTGTTTCAATGAAAGCTGCTGCAAACGAGGCATGAGAGCCCCGAGCCGAGCTGGAACATATTTTCCCTGTCGATTCTGAAGGGAAGAGCAAAGTCAGGGCTGCGAGGAGTGGGAGAGCCCCAGGTGAGAACGAGCAGCTCGATAAAAACCCTGCCTGGACCCAAATAACGGAGCCCGGGCGGACAGGGAGCCCCACACTGCTCCCCTCATTAAATAAAAACATTCTGCCCCACCTGTTATCATCCCATCCCACCTGGGCACTTCCCTGTATTCAGCTTTTGGAGGCTTTTAGGGCGCCACTGTTTGATGCACAAGCCCTAAAAATCCAAGGGGAGCGAGAAATGCTCCAGAGATTGCAGAAAGGGTCTGCAGAAAGGAACTGCAGAAAGGAACTGCAGAAAGCCCAGGCGCTGCAGCCGTGGTTTGAGCTGTGCTTTGGTGGGCAGCAGAGCCCCCTTTCCCTCACACAAGTTCCCAGAACTCCAAGTGAAGCTTTATGGGATGGAGCACCAGCAGCCTAAGGGGGTCCTGCAGGTTTTGGGAACAGGGAGATGCCCAAAAGAAACAGGAAACAAAGGAAAGGTGAGGGACAACCCCAGGGATGGAATTCCTCACCACCTCCGAGGTTTCCTCCCTGGCTGCAGCACTGCTCGGGGCTGAACGAGGGGGAAAGAGCAGTTTGGGAAATGTGGCCTCGATTCACAGTGCCAGGAACGGGAACAGGAAAAAAGAAGGGAGAAAAAAAAAGGGAAAAAAGCAAAAGAAGGCCCCAAGAAAGTCTGAGGATAAATAAACCCAACCAGAGGCACAGCAGCATCACGTGGGACGCAGCAGAAAACGAGTCCAAAGCCAAAGGCAAGGCAGAGCTCCTTCCCTGACACACAGAACCACGCCGTGGGCACGGGGCCTGCCCGGGGAACCCTTCCAGCTCCAGCAGCCCCAGCACAGCTCCAGCAAAGATCCAGCAAAGATCCAGCACGGAACAGCCCCAGCACGGAGCAGCCCCAGCACAGCCCCAGCATGGAGTAACCCCAGCACAGCTCCAGCTCCAGCAGCCCCAGCACAGCTCCAGCAAAGATCCAGCACAGCCCCAGCATGGAACAGCCCCAGCACAGCCCCAGCTCCAGCACAGATCCAGCACAGCCCCAGCACGGAGCAGCTCCAGCACAGCTCCAGCAAAGACCCAGCACAGTCCCAGCACAGCCCCAGCTCCAGAGCAGCTCCAGCACAGCTCCAGCACAGCCCCAGCACGGAGCACCTCCAGCACAGCCCCAGCTCCAGCACAGCCCCAGCATGGAGTAACCCCAGCACAACTCCAGCTCCAGCACAGCTCCAGCACAGCTCCAGCTCCAGCACAGATCCAGCTCCAGAGCAGCTCCAGCACGGAGCAGCTCCAGCTCCAGAGCAGCTGCAGCTGCAGCTCCAGCTCCAGAGCAGTTCCAGCACAGAGCAGCTCCAGAACATCCCGAGCACGGNAGATCCAGGACAGCCCCAGCACGGAGCAGCCCCAGCCCTTCCAGCCCCATCCCCGCCTGCCTCGCCTGGGATGCTGCAGCAGCCCCGGGTTTTTCTTCCAGGCCATTCCCCTCCTCGGGAGGGACACTCAGCTCAGCTGGACCCCACCCGCAGCCCCGGCCGTCCCCCATCCCCGCTGGTGCTTCCTCTCTCCAAGTTCCCCATTTCCCAGCGCCAGGGGGATTCCCATCCCAAATCCCCCGTGAATCCACCCTCCGAGCTCACGGGGATTTCATTAGAAACGGGAATAAAAACACGAGTGAGGAGCTGGAACTGTGGTTTAGCCACATCCTTTGATTCTGCTGTGTCCTTCCAGGGATCCCACGGCACTCCCAGACCTGCCCCGAGCAGGAAGGACTCCTGCCCCTGCCCAGGTGGGCTCAGCACCTCTGGGAGCACCTGGCACCTGCAGCTGAACCCCAACACACCACAGGGACCTGCTGGGAAACCGGGAGAGCCCTGGGGAAGGAGGAACCTCGAGAAAGCAGAAATAAACCAGAAATGCACGTCAGGGATGAGCCCCTGGCAGAGCGAAAGAGGAATCTCGAGAGGGAGCTGAGGCATTCCCAAAGTGTGTGTGCAGCCCTTTCCTGCTCCCAGCAGATCCCAGGGCTCAGCTGCACAGCCCGGGACGCAGGAAAACACGGATGAACCCCAGGAAAAGGCTGAAATTCCCAGTGGACACAACCCACCAGGGAAGCACCCAGGGTCCCACAGCTCAGGCTCGCCAGGGCACCCAAACCCAGGAGCTTTTCCTGGAAAAGGGCTGGTTTTGGGTTCCCAAAGCAGCCAGGCCTGTGGGGGAGTGACTGCCCACTGAAACCCCGAGCAGTGCAGGGCAGCAGCACCAAAGCCCTCTCCTGGGCAGTGCCCAGCCCTCTGGGCCACGGGGCCAGCGCAGGGCTCAGCCAGGAGCTGAAACGAGCCCCCTCAGCGAGCAGGGGTGGGACCCCCTTCCTTCAGAGAGCAGGGGTGGGACCCAGGGGTGTGACCCCCGGGGTGGGACCCCCTTCCTTCAGGGAGCAGGGTTGGGACCCCCGGGGTGTGACCCCCCCTCCTTCACGGAGCAGAAGTGTGACCCCCCTTCCTTCAGGGAGCAGGGGTGTGACCCCCGGGCTGTGACCCCCTTCCTTCAGGGAGCAGGGGTGTGACCCCCCTCCTTCAGGGAGCAGGGGTGTGACCCCCGGGGTGTGACCCCCTTCCTTCAGGGAGCAGGGGTGTGACCCCCGGG
>WBNO01004642.1:0-11259 GCA_013400575.1 Peucedramus taeniatus | reverse complement strand
TGGGTGGCGGGGGCTCCCGTGGGTGCGGGGGCCGCGGCTCACACCGGTGCCAGCGCCTTCCCTGACGCAGCCGGGAGCCAAAGCCGCGGAGCAGCGGTTGCGGCTGCCAGGGAGCGCTGCCCGCGTCGGGGAGAGACCGTGGCCCCAGGGAGGGTGGCAGGTGCCAACACCTCTGCCAGGAATCTCCCTGCCTTCGTCGGCAGAGTCGGTTACTCAAAGTTTCCGATGGGGCTGACGCCTTCTGACGAAAGGGAGCGGAGCCCTTCCCCTGCAGGAAGGGGTCGAGGCGCTGCCCCCCCGTCCCTCCCCGGGCAGGGNGAGGGGAAGGGGCGGGGGGCACCCCCTCGACCCCTCGGCTCCCCAGCCGCCCAGGCTTTCAAGCTTCCGCGGGTGTGGGTGGCAATGCCCAAATTCCATCTGCACTGCGGTGGCGGTGGCCAGTTCGGTTCTGGGGACGTGTGGGGACCTGCCTGGGGCTGTCGGGATGCTGGAACCACAGCGGTGCCGGTGTCCGCGGCCGCCTCAGCCCTAGGACATGCAGGGACCTGCCTGGGGCTCTCCAGATACCGGAGCCACACCGGCGCTGCCACCGCTGCTGTGCCCGCGTCACGGCAGGGCTGAACCCAGCCCCTTCCAAGAGCAGCACGGCCGGTGCCATCCAGCCGGGCATCGCTCTGCCAGGAGCGGGCTGCGGGGCCGGCCACAGCTTTCCCGGGGCCAGCCACAGCTTTCCCGGGGCTAGCCACAGCTTTCCCGGGGCCAGCAGCGGGCGGGCAGAGCCGGCGGGAGGTGCTGTCGGCCCCGCAGGTGTTTTGCATGAGCATGGCACAGGGATACCCGCGTGGGCGTGGGCAGCCGGGGGAGCCCGTGGGACAGAGGAGACAGCCCTGCGAGGCGGGGAAGCCCCTGGGCTGCCAGGCCACGCAACTGTCCCGGCTGTCAGCCAGCAGCTGGACCCCTCGCCCTCCCCCGCAGGGCCCCCCAGGCAGAGACCCCCGCGTCCTCCTGCCCTCTCCAGTCCTTCCCGGAGGCCGGCGCAGCCGCGGGGCCTCCAGCCCGTCCCCACCTCTTGGCGCCGGCGCCGGGCGCGATCCTGATCCTGCAAACACAAACAGCATTGCCTGGGCAGATCCGAGCCGCGCTGACATCACCGGGTGGAGGGAGCCGGCTCCTGTCGAGACCTTTCCCCGGGTCGGGCAGCGAGCCCAGAGGAGCACACGTAAGGAAAAGGGGCCGGCGTGGCCGAGAGGCACGGAGTGAGCTGGAGGGACACGCGGGGACGAAGCCGGGTGCACGGAGCCCCGTTATTGAGGCTGCTCCGGGGTGGGCACGGCCCGGGCACAGCAGCCGCCGGCGCCGTCAGGTGCTTTTCGCTCCCAGCACTTGTTTACACGGGTGGAGCCGGGGAGGAGATGGGTCTGTGAGCCCCAGGCAGTGAGACAGAGCTGCTCCGCGCTGTCCCCGCTCGATGTGACCTCTGCGGGAGGGTCAGCGTGGCGCAGAGCCCTGGGGTTCTGCGTGGCAGATACCTCGAGACAGCCCTGCCCTGGCTGTGTCCTTGCAGCCCGGTCCAGCCATCCCGGTGGGCTGTTGTTGTTGAGTCAGGGACGGGAAAAAATATTCTAGTCTTCAGAAGGTGAAATAGAATAATTTATTAGGAAATAGTGTGGTTTTTATAATGTGACTCATTAAGCTGAGACTTGATTGGTCTTTAAAGTGAAAACTTTTCACACTAATGGTGACCTATGAACAGTACACTCTGGAGAACTATCTATAAACAATGGTTGCAGAAAGAGAGATAATAATTGTTATAATTATTCTCTCTAGGTTTCATATAGCTTCTCACAGCTTCCCAGGGTTTTCCTGAGACAGCTGTCTCTCTCTGTTCAGAGGATATGTGATTACCAAGTGGGCAGCACCGTGACTGCCTGCTCGGCTGCAGGAGCTTGGGCAGGTGCCTCTCCTTGGTCCCCCACAGCCCTTGGTGCTTGTCCCGTGGCCTCACCCGTGCCTGTGGGGCCAGTCCAGCCCTGACAGACCCCGCCGGGCAGCGGGGCTGGGGCTCTGCCCTGGGGGGTGGCGTTCACGAGGGAATAAACCATCGGAGCTGCCCCCTGGCTCCTCCAGCCTGCTGCAAGCCCGCAGTCTCCTCTGCTGCGGGATGTCCTCCTGCCGGGCGCTGGCACCGGCGCTGCGAGGCTGCGGGCAGGGAGGCTCCTGTGCCGCCGCCTGCCGTGGCCACAGCCCGGGGCTGACCGCGGCTCCCGGAGCTCGGCACGCCCGTGCTCCACCACGGGCGCCCTCCAACCTGCCGGTGCTCACGGCCCAGAGCGGCTGGGGCAGATCCAAGCGGGCAGGATCCAGTTATTAGGGTTATTAGGAGTGCTTCTGCCCGAATTAAGGTGCAAACCAGACCCTGTGCCAAAGTCAATAGTGTGGGTTTTGTCTGACAGTAGACATGCGAGAGAGAGGGAAAAAGAAATAGAAAATAGAAAAGAGAGTGACAGAGGCAGAATCAGGAAAATATCACCATCCGTGGGCCCCAGTGATGCTCTGTTGATCCCCTCTCCAGCTGGTCTCGGTGGTGAAGGTCCCCCTGGAAAGCACAGGTGGGTTAATGCACTCAGGCCGGGTAGGAACCCCCCCGGGGATTGCCATTGTCTCTCAGCACAGACTCCGGGTGTGTCACATGCAGTCCTGTGGTGCAAGGCTTCAGAAGTGACCTGGGGGGCATTTGGGGGTCCTTGATGGATGAAGGTCCCCCTCAGCTGCCGTGAATGTCCCGTGGACGTGGCATTCCCGGGCTGGGGGTTCCACAGCAGTTTGTGCAAGGGAGGGTGGGCTCACTGCCCCCAGCAGAGGTGACAACACACCGAAACTTCCTCCCCCACCTCAGCTGGGGGGAATCTGTGCAAAGCTGCTCCCAGCAAAGGGGTCTGTGGGCTATGGCCTCACCCACCCCAAAGCAAGCCAGAGATGATTCTTAGCACGGCTGCTAAACTTGGCTCACATTTTTTCCTTGTTTACTTGTTTATTCTCCCCTGAGGAATGGGTTTCCCTTTATCTAATCTCAGCAGTTTGAGTTTCAGTCCAAAGTTCCAGTCAGGCATTCTTTAGGGAGGGGTGGGCTTTGATGAGCAAAATTTTATAGCAGTGTTTGAGGCATGAACTGTTTCAGTCTCTGACACAAGTGCATCCCACGGCTTTGTAAGCAGGAGGGCAGGTTTGGATCAGGTGCAATCACACCCTGAGGTAGCCCTGGAGACTCTTTGCCTGGTGGCCACTGCTCACTGAGATGGAGTCTCTGCCTTCCTTGCCTTGCTTGGGCAGGGTGAGAAGGGGGGACAGTGGAAGGACAGGGGGTTCGTGCAGCAGCCGTGTGGGAGCACATGGACCTGCACGCCAGCATCCCCAGAGTCACAGAATCATGGAAGGGTTTGGGTGGAGAGGGACCTTAAAACACATCCTGTCCCACCCTGTGCCATGGCAGGGATGCCTTCCATGGGACCTTCCAAGGCCCATCCGACCTGGCCTGGGAAACTTCCAGGGATGGGCAGCCACAGCTTCTCTGGCAGCCTATGCCACCTTTGTGGAGAAGAATTTCTTCCCAAAATCCCATCCATCCCTGCCCTCTGGCACTGGGAGCCATTTGCCCTTGCCTGTCACTCCAGGCCCTTGTTCCCAGTCCCTCTCCAGCTCTCCTGGAGCCCCTCCAGGCCCTGCAAGGGGCTCTGAGGTCTCCCCTTCTCCAGGTGAGCACCCCCAGCTCTCCCAGCCTGGCTCCAGCCCTGGAGCAGCTCCGTGGCCTCCTCTGGGCTCTCTCCAGCAGCTCCAGGTCCTCCTGCTGTGTCCCCAGGGCTGGGGCAGCTCTGCAGGTGGGGTCTCACCTGAGCAGAGGGGCAGAGGGGCAGAATCCCCCCCTCCTTTCCTGCTGGGGGATCAGCCCGGGGCTGAAGGGGGGTTTGGGGTCCCAGAGCGCGTGGCCAGGGCATGTGGAGCTTCTCATCCAGTTCTTGAGTCTGGCCAGATTCCTCAGGATGGCACACTAGGTTTGGACACGCTCAGCCTTTGGCTGTCACTTCCTCCTGCCTGAGAATATTTATGTTTCTGATTTCCCTGTATTTCACATGCAAATCACAAGGAAGTTGATTTCTCACTGAGCTTTCCCTCTCTCTGCAGAGTCCTGAGAGCTGAGGAAGGCGTGCAGCAGGAGGATGGAGAGCAAGCCAGCAGTGAATGGCCGTGCTGTTCCCAGCCCTCCCGGGGAAGACGTGTCAGGGACAAACCGCTTGTGCCAGGACGTGATGCTGTGCAAACAGCAAAAAGCAGCTGGCAGGGACATGGGGCCGGATGCTCCGGGGGAGCCCTCGGAGACAGCTGGCAGCATTGCAGGCGTGTTCGTAGAGGCTTCAAAGAGGATAATGAGCTTTTATGAGGCCACCAGGGAGCATCTGCTGAGTCTGGATTCGGCCCTCTGCCTCCTCGAGGCCCAGGCAGCCACGGGCTCCATCTCTGACCCGCTGAGGAGCCGTCGTGTCCCCGTGGCAGAAGCCGTGCGGGTGGGGCTGGTGGGGCTGGAGCTGAAGGAGAGGCTGCTCTCGGCTGACAGAGCTGCTACTGGCTTCGTGGACCCCTACACAGAGGAGAAAATCTCCCTCTACCAGGCGATCCAGAAGGAGCTGGTGGGGAGGGAGCAGGGCATTCGCCTGCTCCAGGCCCAGATGGCGACTGGAGGTGTCATTGACCCAGCCACCGGTGGCCGGCTCCCGGCAAGTGTGGCCTGTGAGAGAGGATATTTGGATGAAGAGATGAGCCAGCTCGTCTCTGACCCCAGCAGTGAGGACAGCAAGGTGTTCCTTGACCCCAGCACCATGGAGAAGGTCATGTACTCGGAGCTGAGGAAGAGGTGCGTTGTGGATCCGGCCTCAGGATTCCTCCTCTTGCCGCTGCAAATCACGTTCCCGGGGCTGCGAGGGAGGGTGAGCAGCAGGGACCTGATGGACTCTGGCATCATCAGCACTGACGTGTTCCGAGGCCTCGAGGAGGGAAGAGTCTCTGCCCAGGAGGTGGCAGAGAATGACATTGTCCAGCACTTCCTGCGTGGAACGAGGAGCGTGGCCGGTGTTGTCCTGCCTTCTGGGGAGCAGAAGAGCCTTTACCAGGCGTTGAGGGACCATCTCCTTGTGCCTGGTGCTGCCCTCATGCTCCTGCAAGTCCAGGCCTCCACCGGCAGCCTCACAGACCCCCTAAAGAACAAAAGCTACTCAGTGGATGAGGCTGTCAGGGTTGGTCTCGTTGGCCCAGAGCTTTATGAGAAGCTGTCTTCAGCTGAGAAAACCATCACTGGATACAAGGACCCATCCACCGGAGAAATGCTCTCCCTATTCCAAGCCATCAGGAAGGGCTTCGTTCCCAGGGATCATGGCCTTTGCCTTCTGGAGGCTCAGGTGGCCACGGGGGGTGTCATCGCCCCGGGCAGGCACCTCCGTCTCCCCATGGAGACAGCCTGCGAGTGGGGGTACCTGGACGAGGCCACCAGGCAGCTCCTGTCCAGCCCTCCTGATGACGTGAAAGGGTTCTTCGACCCCGGCTCCAAGGAGAAGCTGAGCTACGCAGAGCTGCTCCAACGCTGCGTCACCGATCCCAGCACGGGACTCCTGCTGCTGCCGCTCGCTGGGGACGGCAGCGGAGGAGCCCAGGGGACACTTGGCTTCTTTGACCACAGGACCCAGACAGCTCTGGAAAACACACAGGTCCCCATTGCTGTGGGGAAATTCAAGGGCAAGTCGGTGTCTCTATGGAAGCTGCTCTTCTCTGACTACATCCAGAGTGAGCAAAGAGCCGTGCTGGCTCAGCAGCTCCTGGCAGGAATGCTCTCCCTGCAAGGATTGGGAGAGGCCATCAGAGCCACCGTCGAGGAAAAGGCTGCCACTGCTAATGTCACCTTCAAGGGCCTGAGGGACCAGGTGACGGCTGACCAGCTCCTGAGCTCAGAAATCATCAACAAAGACTTGTTCAAGAAACTGAAGGAGGGAGAAACATCGGCTAAGGAAGTGGTCAGCATGGACACTGTCAGGAAGTACCTGCAGGGCACGGGAAGCATCGCTGGGCTGCTGCTCCCCGACTCCCAGGAGAAGATCAGCATCTACCAGGCAAAGCGGAAGGGACTTCTCAGGCCGGGAACGTCCCTGATCCTCCTGGAGGCACAGGCTGCCACCGGGTTTGTCATTGACCCAGCTGCCAACAAGAGGTATTCTGTGGATGAGGCTTTACGAGCAAACGTCATTGGCCCGGACGTTTACGATAAGCTGCTGGCTGCAGAGAAATCTGTCACTGGCTACCGAGATCCTTACTCAGGGGGTAAGATTTCCCTCTTCCAGGCCATGCAGAAGGAGCTGATCGTCAGGGATCACGGCATCCGCCTGCTCGAGGCCCAGATTGCCACTGGCGGTATCATCGACCCCGTACACAGCCACCGCATCCCTGTGGAGGTGGCCTACAAGCGTGGCTACTTCGACAAGAAGATGAATTTAATCCTCTCTGACCCCAGCGACGACACCAAGGGCTTCTTTGACCCCAACACCCACGAGAACCTGACGTACCTGCAGCTGAAGGAGAAATGCATCACCGAGCCCTCCACGGGGCTCTGCCTCCTCCCTCTGAACAGCAGGAAGAGGCAGTTCATCGACGAGGCCACCAGGCAGGTGTTCAGGAGCTCCTGGCTGCCCGTCAGGTTTGGGCGCTTACGGGGGGAGAAGGTCTCGGTGTGGGACCTGCTGAACTCTGAGTACTTCAGCGAGGGGAGGCGCCGGGAGATTTTCAACCACTTCCAGCTGAGGAAGCTCAGCCTGGAGCAAATCCGGCTCATGCTGGAGGAGGAAATGAAGAAATGGGCCCCCATCAAGTTCCCGGCCATCAGAGGCAATGTCAGTGCTTATCACCTGATGGAAACTGGTGTCATCGACAGGGCCCTGTTTGAGCAGGTGCTGGAGGGATCCATCACCCCAGAGCAAGTCCTGCGCATGGACTCTGTCAGAAAGTACCTCTGTGGCTCAGGCAGCATTGGAGGCATTGTGCTCCAGCCGTCCAACCAGAGAATGAGCATTTATGAGGCCATGAAGCAGAACATCGTGGTGCCAGGAGTTGCCCTGCCCCTGCTGGAGGCCCAGGCTGCCACGGGCTTCATTATTGACCCCGTGAACAACCAGAAGCTCTGTGTGGATGAGGCCGTCAAGGAGGGAGTCATCGGGCCAGATGTCCACGAGAAGCTGCAGCAGGCAGAAGGGGCCGTGACTGGCTATAAAGACCCTTTCACGGGCAAGAAGATCCCCCTTTTCCAGGCGATGAAGAAGGGCCTGATTGCGGATAAGCAGGCCATGCAGCTCATGGAGGTGCAGATGGCCACAGGAGGCATCATTGACCCAACGTGTGGGCACCACATCCCCCTGGAGTCGGCCCAGCAGCGAGGCTGCCTGGATGAGGACACAAGCAAGGCCCTTTCCAAGCCCAGTGATGACCACAGGGTCTTCTGCCTCCCAGACAGCAAAGAGAGCGTGACATATGCTGAGCTCATCCAGCACTGCCAGAAGGACGATGTCTCCGGCTTCCACTTGCTGCCTCTGGCACAGGCAGCTGCTCCTGCATACACCGATGAGCAAATCCAGCAGATTTTCAAGGAAACCATGGTGAAGGAAAAAGGAGTCTCCCTCTGGGAGCTCGTGCACTCGGGATATTTCACCGAGGAGCAGAGGAGCGACTTTGTGGAGAGGTTCCGGTCAGAGGAGCTGTCGCTGGAGCAGCTGGTGGCTCTGGTGCTCAGGCTTGTGGGGGAGATGGAGATGAAAGCCAGGACCCAGATCTCCCTGGAAGGCCTGAGGGGCAGTGTCCCCGTGGTCTGGCTGCTGGACACCGGCATCATTTCTGAGAAAACATTTGAAGAACTGGCTCAGGGTGTAAGAACTCCCGAAGAAGTGGCTGCAATGGAGAGTGTAAAGAGGTACTTGAAGGGCACAGGCAGCATTGCTGGGGTCTTCATAGAGGCATCCCAACAGAAGATGAGCTTCTATGATGCCATGAAAAACAATCTCCTCCTCCCTGGGGCTGCTCTGAGGATGCTCGAGGCTCAGGCAGCCACAGGATACCTGACTGACCCTGCCACAAACCGGAGGCTCAGCGTGAGGGACGCCGTGAGAGCAGCCGTGGTTGGAGAGGAGCTTACTGAGAAACTTCTCCTGGCTGAGAGGGCTGTGACGGGCTACACAGACCCCTACACCGGCAGCTCCATCTCCCTGTGCCAAGCGCTCAGGAAGGAGCTCATCCCCTTGGCAGAGGCCGTGCCCTTGCTGGAGGCCCAGCTGGCCACAGGAGGGGTCATTGATCCCATCCACCACCTCCACCTGCCGCTCCAGGCTGCCTGCAGGTACGGCTTCTACGACGAGGACCTAAACCAAACCCTGTCTCAGCTGGATGACAGCACCAAGACCTTTTTTGACCCAAACACCAAGGAGAACGTGACCTACCAGCAGCTGAAGGACCGGTGCGTTCGTGAGGCTGAGTCGGGTCTGTGGCTCCTCCCTCTGTCAGAAAACGCAATGTTCTGCGTGGATGAACAGACCATGAAGGTGCTGAAATCTGTGACTGTTTGTGTCAACGTGGGGCGGTTCAAAGGACAGACTGTGTCTGTCTGGGACCTCCTCAACTCTGAGTACTTCTCAGACAGCCAGAGAAGAGAGCTGGTGCAAAAGTATAAAGATGAGAAGGCTGAAGTTCTGCAGGAAATCACAACAATTATCACCAAAATCATCCAAGAGACTGAGGCCCAGGGCAAGAAGTTTGCATTCAAGGGCCTGAGGAAAAGAGTGTCCGCCAGTGACCTCTTCCAGTCTGAGCTGATTGACAAAAAAACCCTCGATGAGCTCAACCAGGGGAAGAAAACAGTCAAAGAAGTGACTGAAATGGAGTCTGTCCGCAGGTACCTGGAGGGCACTAATTTCATAGCAGGGGTCCTTATCCAGCCAAGCAATGAGAAGATGAGCATCTACCAGGCCATGTGGAAAGGCATCCTGAGGCCAGGGACTGCCCTGGTGCTGCTGGAGGCACAGGCAGCCACCGGCTACATCATCGACCCTGAGAAAAACAAGAAGTTTTCAGTGGAGGAAGCATTAGAGGTGGGTCTGATTGGAGGGGAGATATTTGAAAAGCTGCTCTGTGCAGAGAGAGCTGTGACTGGCTACACTGACCCCTACACCAAAGCCCCAATGTCCCTGTTTGAAGCCATGAACCAAGGGCTGATCGTGAAGAGCCATGGCATCCGCCTGCTCGAGGCCCAGATCGCCACCGGCGGCATCATCGACCCCGTGCACAGCCACCGTGTCCCCGTGGAGGTGGCCTACAAGCGTGGCTACTTCAACCAGGAGATGAACCAGATCCTCTCAGACCCCAGTGATGACACCAAGGGCTTCTTCGACCCCAACACCCACGAGAATCTCACATACATGCAGCTCCTGGAGAGATGTGTCCAGGACCCAGAGACTGGGCTGTACATGCTGCAAGTTGTAAAGGAGGGAGGAAAGTACTTCTACATTGATGAGTCCACAAAACGGGCTCTGCGCTCAAAGCCCCTTCAAGTGAAAGTTGGAAAGTTTAAGGACCAAACAGTTTCTGTCTGGGAGGTCCTCTGCTCTCACTACATCTCAGAGCAGAAAAGAAAAGAGCTGGTGATGCAGTACAAAAGCAAAACCCTAGGGCTGGAAGACCTGATATCCCTCATCTTAAAAATCATTGAGGACACAGAGCGAAGAGGAGAAGCCCTCAAAGTCAAAGGACTGTGGGGGGAGGTGTCGGTATCAGAACTGTTCAACTCTGAGATAATTGACAAGAAAACTCTGGATCAGTTGCAGGACGGGAGTCTCACACTTGCCTGCCTCACAAAGAGGGACACCGTCCAAAGGTACCTGGACGGCACTGGGTGCATCGCTGGGGTTCTCCTCCCACTGAGGAAGGAGGTGATGAGCATCTACCAGGCACTGAAGAAAGGCCTCCTCACAGAGCAATGTGCGCTGGGGCTGCTGGAGGCCCAGGCAGCCACCGGCTTCCTCCTCGACCCCCAGAGCCACCAGAAGCTCTCTGTGGATGAGGCCATCTCATCCGGGCTGGTGGGCAACGAGCTGCGTGAGCAGCTGCTGTCGGCAGAGAAAGCTGTGACGGGATACACAGATCCTCAAACAGGAAGTAAAATATCTCTCTTCCAGGCTATAAGACAGAAGATAATAGTCAGGGATCACGGCATCCGCCTGCTTGAGGCCCAGCTTGCCACTGGTGGCATCATTGACCCCTGGCATGGCCATCGCCTGCCTGTGGAGGTGGCCTACAAACGCGGGCACCTGGACGAGGACATGTTCCTCCTGCTTTCGGATCCAGACCATGGGAGCAAAGGATTTATAGATCCAAACACTCACGAGAAGATCAGTTACAGCCAGCTCCTGCAGAGGTGTGCCAAAGACAGGGAGAGCGGCTTATACCTGCTGCAGGTCCTGGAAAAGGAAGGTGATTATTTCTTCATTGATGAGCAAACAAAAAACGCCCTGTTGTGCACAAAGGTCCAGGTGCCTATAGGAAAATACAAGGGACAAGTGTTATCGCTGTGGGAGCTTCTCTGCTCCGAGTACATCACAGAGGAGAAAAGAAAAGAACTGGTGAAAAAGTACAAAGTGGAATCCCAGCACATTGTGCAAGGAATAATTGAGACTATACTAAAAATCATTAGGGAAAAAGAAGAGAACAGAAGTGATGTCTGGTTCCAGGGAATACGACAGCAAATCACAGCATCAGAACTGCTCAGTGCACAAATAATTTCAGAGGAAACAATAGAAAAACTCCATGAAGGAAAAGAGACGGTACAAGGAATAGCAAAAATGGACAGTGTAAGGAGGTATCTTGAAGGAACTGGAAGCATCGCCGGCGTGCTGGTGCCCTCCAAGGCCGAGCCGGGCAAGATGGAGAAGATGAGCATCTACCAGGCCATGTGGAAGGGCATCCTGAGGCAGGGCACGGCGCTGGTGCTGCTGGAGGCGCAGGCGGCCACCGGGTTTATCGTTGACCCAGTGAAGAACCAGAAGCTCTCTGTGGACGAGGCCGTGTCCTCTGGGCTGGTGGGCAGTGAACTAAAAAACAAACTTTTAAGCGCCGAGAGAGCTGTAACTGGCTACACACACCCCTACACGGGACAAAAGATGTCCCTCTTCCAGGCCATGAAGAAGG
>WBNO01004640.1:8638-22677 GCA_013400575.1 Peucedramus taeniatus | reverse complement strand
GTTTTTTGGTTGTTTTTTTTGATAGCTTAAACCACAGTTTTGAGGCTTGAGACTAATTCCACTCCCTGCCCATCTGCTTTGGGCTTTGTTTTAGGCTCATGTTTCAGATCTGCATGCAGTGCTTGCGTTACCCTGGTAACTAAATGTTGGTTCCTTGTTATAGGGGTTCAACATTACTTTCCAAAATCACATAGGGCTTGTGATGGCACAAGCCATGGATCTTTGTATAAAAGTTACTCACCTTTCACATTTACCTGCTGTAGTATTGTTGTATATTGTGTGTGTGTGTGTGTGTGATGTCAGGCTGCCATGTAAAACTTAAAAGGGAAAAAAAAAAAAAAAAAAACTTAAATGCAGACCATCCTTTTTTGCATGCTTAGAAGGTTAGAACATTCAATGTAACAAACTGAAGTTGCATGTTAAAATGTTTAGGTTTTTGTTTTGTTCTGTTTTTATTTTGTGTTCAGTTTTTTGTGAATTTGCTTATTGTGCTGTTTTAATGGTTGTTAGTAGGATTAAATGCACCGGTGAGACGAGCATAGTGCCAACGGAAGGTAATTTTCCAGTTGTATGTGTCATACAGCATTTGAAGGGACCATGTATTCTGTTAAAGAAAAAATAAAATTTCAGTTGAATAGCAGAACACTACATTCTTCTTCTTTCTTTTGAGTGCCAAACCCTAAACTATGTTGGAGTAGAGATGGGGAAAACCCTTTTTGTTTATATACAAATAGGAATAGGTAGAAGCATTCTTTAAATGAATTGTTTAAACATAGGAGTTTTGTCTTCAGAGAGAATTGTCTAGTTGCGTCAGGGAAAAGAATTATGGTAAAAACAGTTTCTGGTTCCTTGAAAATGCTGTGCTTTTTGTATTTTACATCATTAGTGCAATTTGGATGGTTCTTGGTATGTGTATAGTTCAGAGGTCTTCGTGTTCACATTTTTAAATTAGGTAATGAATTCATCTTTAGAGCTTGGTTTCTTTACTTTTATTTTATTTTGAACAATGTAGACAGTTCCCTGTTCTCTGCATTTAGAAGTATAAACACTTTAAATTGTTACTTAATTCTGTAAGTAATTTTTATAATTATGATGTAACTCTATCCTTAAAACATTTAAAATAAACCCTTTATGTGCAACTTATGCCTGTAAACTTTGTTCTCACGAGCAAAACACAGAGATTTGATTTCAGATTATGAAGAAGCAGTTTCTTCATTTTTCTGATTGAAAGGATTTATTATTTTAATGTTGAGCCATGTATGCTGGTATAATACTTGCCCTGTGAAATATGTTTGCTTGCAAAGCCAAATCTTTATTCTTTTTTCCAAGTAAGAGTAAGTGCTGGTAAGATGGAACTTGCCTAAGGAAAAGCATACTCCTTACTGTATTTAACTAAATACAGAAAACTCCCCCCCCCAGGGGCTGTGCGGGTCTGTGAAGCAGTCTCTATTTCCAGAGCACACAAAGTATCTTGGCAGTGGGGAACTGCAGAAGCATTTGGCAGTGTTTTGGCAATACATTAATTTGCTTTAAATTAAACAATTTAAAATTAAATGAAATATATTTTACTGGTGATAAAAAACAAAGTTGATGCAAATTGGAGGCGATAAGGAGAGACGATAACATCACCATGTTGTGGATTTTCTAAAGTCCTCTAAGTTGTGAAGACTTTATGTGGTTAAATTACTAAGGCAGTCTTTCCATGTTGAACAGATTTTCTTTATTACTATCTCTTTTCTGATAATAAAGGGTGCATGGCACTTAAAGGATCTGGTATAGTAGTGGACTTTGTAGTGTGAGGTTAACAGTTAGACTTAATGATCTGAAGGATCTCTTCCAACCTAAATGATTCTGTGATTCTAAAGCATGTTTTTGGCACCAAGCTCATTTAGTCATATACTGNTATGGAGTATGCCACCATGCATACCCAAGCTTCTTTCCTTAGTTCATCATCCATTGTATCCTGTTGCCCCTGACACTGCTCCCAGTGAAGATTTATATTGTGTGCATCTGTGAGATGGGAGAGTCTAAGACTTTGCTGTAGCAGGAGTATCACCTGCAAAACTTAGGTGTTTATCTCTGTGACCAGTCTGTTAAATTGTAGTTAAAAAAAGATACATATTGTGACTAATGCCTGAACCTGTTTGGTATTACTACTAATAAACCACCCTCAGTTTGGTGGCATCTTTGTCTGAATAGAGAAAGAGAGAAAGCTTATAAAAGCAAAGATGTTGTTGTTGTCTATCACTGTAGTAATGAACTCACTCCTGAGAGCTGGTTACTTACAAACTCACTTAGAAGCAGCTTAAATGTCAGTGCTGTGTAGACAGTAATGTCCCTCAGATTTAAGAAGGTGGTAGGGGTACCACTCAGCTACTGCTTTAATGCTACTGTACTATTTTCACATCTATCAGGTTCCTCATTGTCAATATGAACAGGTTATATTTTCAGAGAAAAAAATCTGTTCTTTGCTCAGTGAGTTACTTATTTTGACATAATTTTTTTCTATATTCATGCTGTTAGCAGTGGAGCCATTGATGACTTCAGAGAACTCTACTGCTTTCTGGAAAGGATAAAGTACCACAGTAAGGATATTTTGGAGGATGTTGTGCTGCTGCAATTTAAGATCATTAGGGTATAAAAGGAGAAGTAAAAATAGGTCAAGGAAATTATAGGTATGTTCTTTCATTCTCAAGCACTGGATAATAAAAGATTTTTACTGCTTTACAAACTTCAAAGCATTATTTTCAATCTAACTCATTTTTCTTTCAGTAAGTTCCTGCCTTAGCATGTTACATCATTTAACCTCTCTGCCAGTATCAGTATCTTAGCATTTTAATTCATTTCAGTGTTTGCAACCTGGGAAAGTTAGGAAGCTACTCAGCATTTTTTTAAGCTCTGCTCTTCCCACTGCCTTGTGACTTTCCTGATTTCCAAACAGGTTGCAGAGCTGCATATGCACAATGTACACCAGTGTATATATAACAGGAAACAGCTGAGGTCTCAGCAGTGTGAGGTGGTGTCAACACTTGCCTATTCTACATAGATGTTCATTACAGATCTCTGTACATTTTTCTTCTGAAATCAGTTATGATTTGCTTAACTTCACTTGTACGCAACTTATGTGGATGGTTTTGCACTTCATAATTTCAATACCTCTTATGTTTTGACACTGGTTCCATCCACCCCCATGGAATTAATCCTTAAATTTGTTTATGTTCAGTGGAGTCTGACTTCTACAGGCCCTTTTAAAATATTTTGATGCTGTTGTTCCTCAGGTCTATAGACTGATCTGATCAAAGCTGACTTTAGTCTTGAACATGGACATCTTCACATTTACTTTGATTTGCATAATCTTGTTACTTCCTAAGGATGATCCACCCAGATCTGACAGATGAGAGGCATTTTTTTTTAATTAAAAAAACAATCAACACAACTTTATACTACTTTAAACCCGCATTCTTGTTGATCAAAGTGAATCCTTGTAAACAGCCATTGAGGAGAGAGTGGTCTTATTTTTCTCCTATGGAAGATTGCTCAGTGTCAGGGTAGCACTCATCTGAGTTTTGGGTTGATGCATTTTAGTCCTGTGGCACTAACTAGCTACACACGATATATTCAGCTTTGAAATGGACTGGGAAATGACTGATTAAATTATCTTCATAAAGACCTTTACCACTGGATAAAAGCTGTCACTAATTTATTTGATTTTGCAACACTGTTCACTACCTCCTAGCTATTTTTAGCTTACAGAGGCAGATGTCTAACTTAAACTTCCATTAATTTAATGAATTACAAAACATCAACCTTTTAAGCTGTAAGAACAAAATTAATTGGCACTAACAGCAGAAGCACTAAATATAAAGTGATTAAAAGGTTGTGCTTAAAGTTTTGGAAGAATGGCAACAGCAATTTTTGCAAGTAACTTTTTGATAGGATGACACACATTTCATCATGGAAATTTGGAACTCTGAGAATCCTCAATATTGCTGAGAATCCTCAATATTCTCCATCCTTTTTCATTTAATTCAGGTTTATGCCTTAAAAAGATGTCATTCTGCCTGACACAAAACTCTCTTCTGTTATTATTAGTGCAGGTCAGTGTATTGTCTACTCAGTAGCTGGTAAAGAAAAAAATAAGGGAGTTACAGTGCAATTTTCTACAAAAGTGAGGAAGAAAAGTTAACCACTGATTCAGAACTTCTGTTGATGGGGGGGAAAACCCAAACAATATGAGAACCCATTATCTACTGACTGAGAACTGAGAATAAGATTTCATTCTAAAAAAACTAGCAGGGAGATTACACAGGAGAGTGCTCATAATATATGAGAAATGCAATGTGTTAAATTTTACTGAGAAGAAAATTAAGATTAATTACAATAGGTAGTGCTTTCTAATGCTTTCAAACATTATCCTGGCCTTTAACTTGGTATTACAAGACTAGCAGTGTACACAAGAGAAGATTCTTAGCATTTTGGCTTCCACAGATTAGGTTTAACACATGATGATTGTCATATTTAAAATATAATTAAATTATGCATGTAAATGGCCCAAAGTAACACCACATGTTCTTCAAATTCTGAATTTTTAGTTCAACGAATACCACTCTAGCAGATGACAAAACTACAGCTACCTAAAATTACAGCTAATTGATACTATCTAATCATACTCTTCCAGGTAATACAAAAGCATGAAATGGAGAGCTGAATTGCATCAAATTTTTAAGGAATACACTTGTGTGTGGAAGGAAGAAAATATCTGAAGAGTGCTAAAAACCTTACTGCAGAAAGCCTGTGATGAATTTCATGCTTTGTTTTGAGATGCTCCTCTGTGGAGTATGAACATTTTTTTTGCATTCAATATAGGTTCAAGGTTGAAAAGATAAGTGATGCTGATACCTGTGTCCTTTGAGTCAATTAATAAAAAAATGAAGTATACACTGTGCTGCCAGAGGCAGAAATTTGAATTCTTCAGACATCTGCTTTTCTGTAAACTACCTGATTATATCACTAAGAACATTTTAGAACTAACAAATGCAATTTCAAAGTTTGTTTTGGTTTTTTTCACGGAGATTAGTCACTACTCTTGAATGGCAGAGTAAAGATGCAGAGTAAGCATCAGAGAAAATCATGCTATGGAGTGAAAAATGACCTGTCCAACTGACTGAAATCCTTAACTGCCCTTGGGATGGCACTGGGGTAGCAGGCTCCTGTACTGGGGCAGTCCTGTCTGACTCTAAGTCTGTTACTTGTACTCAAGATCCAGGCCCATTTCACTAGAAGAATATGTCAGAGCCACTTGGAGACACAGGATTAAATGTGGTCTTACTGTGAACATGGAAGACTTCTGCTTTGGGCCTTTTATACTTTAAGTAGACAACAGATCTAGCCTAGTGGCAGGTGACATGTACAGCACTGAGGTCCTTGCACTCTGGACCCAACTTTCTGCATCTTCATCATGTCCTGTTGGAAAGAAAGAAAGGGAGGGGGGGGAGGGAAGAGAAGCATGTGTGGGAGGACAGGGAGAGAGTGACAGGAGTTAGGTGGAAGCATATCACCCTTCCAGATGAAAGACATCTTGTTCATCCCCTCCATCTGGGCTTCTTAGTGGTGAGGGTCCCCTGTGGCTGCGTGCCAGCACAGCAGGCTGAAGTGTATGGAATCCCGTGGATGAATACACCTTTGGGCAGGTGGGAAGGCCCAGGTGCCCCCTTGCAAGGACCCACTGGACACTGTCCCTCGCAGCACTGCGGGGCTGTCACACCGCGCCGCCGTGCCCCGGTGCAGGCTCTGGGACCCCCTGGGGATCCTCTGGCAGCCGTGACACCCCTTGGTGTGTCCTTGGTGTGGCTGCAGCTTCTCCGGGGCGCGGGGGCCCCTCGGCCGAGCCCTCTGCACGGCGCAGGACGGGCGGGCGCTGCCTCTCCCCAGAGGCCTTGTCCCACACCCCAAAGCCTCTCCCCCACCTTGGTGGGGCCTGGCCTGGCCTGGCAGCTGAAAGCCCTGGGGTGTTCGGCCTGTGCTCTGGGAATTTATTCTTCTCCCCCAGGCCTGAGTTGTTACTTTATTTATCTTCACCAGCGAGCGGTGTAGGGCCTCAGTCAGGGCCCCATTCAGGGTGCGGTGGTCTTCTCTGCAGCTTTTGTAATACAGTTTTGCTATAACAGGTCCTTCATGAAGATGTTTAGGTCATAAACTATAATATTTCAGTTTCTGACAAGTCTGTGGTCCAGTCCATGGTGAGGCAGCTGTGCCCCTACAACCTGTGGAGTACCACTAAAGAGCAGAGATCCACACTGGGTGCCTGGTGCTGCAGCAGATCAAGATGCCCTGAAGGAAGCTGCAGTCTGTGGAAAGTCCATCCTCAGGCTGACTCCAGGCAGTACCCATGGCACTGTGGAAAGGAGCCCACACTGGAGCAATTTTTCTGGCAGAAACTGCAGCCCAATAAGGACCCAACTCTGCTGCAATCTGTTCCTGAAGGACTGCAGCCCACAGAATGGACGCACACTGGAGCAGAGGGGAAAAGTGAAAAAGCGTGAGGAGGAATGAGGAGCAGTGGCCATCAACTAAAACTCGAGAAGTTCCAATTCAACATGAGGAAGAATTTTATGTTGAGGATGGCAGAGCATTGGCACAGGCTGCCCATAACGTCCTGGAGTCTCCCTCTCTGGAGGCATTCTGAACCCACATGGATGCATTCCTGTCTCACCTGCTCTAGCTGACTGGCCTTGGCAGGGACTTTGGACTGGACGATCTCCAGAGGTCTCTTCCAACTCTAACAGTTTTGTGATTACATGAAGGAGCAGCAGAGATGGAGTATTATGAACAGATCACAACCCCTATTTTCCAGTTCCTTGCACCAGCTGGGCAGGAGGAGGAGGTAGAAAATTCAGGAGCAAAGTTGAGCCTGGGAAAAGAGGGGTGGGAGGAAGATATTTTGGCTTGGTCTTTCTTTTTTGCCATCCTACTCCTATTTTTAATTTGTAAAATATTAATTTTCCCTTGGTTAAGTCTGTCTTATCTTCAATGGCACTTACTAAACAATGGTTATGTCTTCATCTCAACTGATGAACTTTCTCAGCATTTTTTTTCCCCCAGTTCTGTTGAGGAGGGGGACTGAGAGAGCAACTGAGTGGGCTTCTGACAGTCATGCAAGGTTAACCCACCACAACAGCGTAAGGATTTATTCTACTCAACAAGCTTATGTATGATTTCTCTTTTCCTTGCCCAAGATGATTTTCTAAGTAACTGAAAATGATAGAATCATAAAATGTCTTGAATTGGAAGAGACTGTAAGTTCGTCTAGCTCCAAACCCCCACCTTGGGCAGGGATGCCCATGAAAATTACATGAAAGTTAATGTTCATGAGGCAGAGAAGCTAGCATGTGAAACCTGAGTCTTTGACATCTGTCGTTCTCTGAAGTTAATTGTCATTTCAGAGTTCTAAAATACAATCACTGTTTTTTTAAAATAGTCAACCAAAGGAACAGGTCTTACCTTCTTAGGCTACTTTTTGGGGGGTTTTGTAGTGGAGTCTTCAGCCTATTTAGTGACATTGCTTTCTCAATTATTTCTGTGCTTCTAATGATTTTAAAATCAGTGCAAGGGGAAGGTCTTTGGGATTTTACAGTGGCTGGATAAAACATGTACAATATCAATGACAGTGAATCCCAGCCTTAAAAAAAACATTCCCTTAATTCAAAAAGCAAAACCAGAGATTTCTTATGAAAAGGAGCATGCTGGACAGAAAACTATTAGGAGGCTACCTGCAAACCCATGAGACAAGTGACTGCAGTGAGGTCAATGTGCTCTGCCAAAACTCTTAATAGGAGCTCCTGCTAGCAGCTGCAGCATAGCTGCATTAGCAGCTTGGTTATTGGCAGAAAAGCATTCTAGCTTCAGCACTGTAAAACTTACACTGGCTTCTCTAGGACCCGGTCCTTTTTTTGCTAATAAATGATCACCTGAAATACATGGTTTAATGAAATAATTCAGTCAACGTAGCTAGAAGAGAGGCTGCTAACAAGGTGGCCAGGAGTAAATACAAGCTGCCCCTTCCACAAATGAAGACTCTGTTCAAGTTTTGCCAGAAGAGGTTGTGCAGATGCCAATTACTTTTGTATGCAGTTATCAAATTATTTAAAGCAACTGAGACTGCTATTAAAATTCTAGAGTCCCTCCTTGTACCAGAGTGCTTGTGACAATCTGACCTTTTTCTTCAATCAAAAACTCTGAAAAAAGTAGAATTAGGTGGTGGTTGCTAGCAACTATAGAGGACTGAGCTAGATACTGCGGAAGACTCAAAAGCAGCTTTACACTTCTCATAGGGCACATAAATGAAGGATCTAGTGTTGGATGACTCTGACCCAGAAAGGAATGCATGTAGTTAGAGGTGTTTTCAGACAAAAAAAAAATGCAACCCAAAACCCTAAATGTCCTCTTTGCTACATTAAACTGCCAAAAGGCTAGAGTGAAGTGAAAAATGTGTCTGAACTCAAATGAAGTAAAGCAGAATTTTACCACAGTATTTTTCCATTTCTGCAGGTGCAAATGTTGTTCCTTGTTGCCATGCAGCTGCTGCTGTATTAGATGACACTGCATTGTCTCCCTGGCATACCTGTTTGAAAGTCAGAAAAGTTATAGCACTGATATTTAGACTATCTAGCACTTGGTAATTTGAGATACACTACTCAGGAAAAAGTTAGATGCAAAGGATCATTGAGTCAGGCTTTTTGTACTGCAAGGAGAAGTTCATACACCTTTGCTAAATTCAAAGTCTGTAAAATGGAAAGAATGTACCCATAATTTCTGCACTTCCGATAACAACCTTTTTGCATAGTATGAATCTGTTAATAGGCTGCAGTATTTCCTGGTTAAAAGAAAAAATATTCCTTGCAAACTCTCAAATGCAGCTTATTTTTAAATATTTATAATAGCATTCTTTCACTCTTTCCGTATGTTATTTATTTATACCAATGATGCTTATTAAACTGGGACCCAGACTTAATGTTGCAAATGTTTACTTAAAAATTGTTATTGTAGGACCACAGACTATCCTGATTTGGAAGGGACCCACAAGGATCATTGAGTCTATCTTCTGGCCCTGGACAGGACCCTCTGTCCTGTGCCTGAGAGCATTATCCAAATGCTTCATGAACTCTGTCAGGCTGGTGCTGTGACCACTTCCCTGGGGACCCTGTTCCAGTGCCCAGCCACCCTCTGGGATAATAATCTTCTCTTAAAAGCCAACCTGAACCTCCCCTGACACAATTTCAGGCAATTCCTGCAGTGAGGTTTCCCCTCAGTCTCTTTCAGGCTCAACAGACCAAGTGACATCAGCCACTTATCACAAGGCTTCCTCTCAAGGCCCTTCACCATCCTTGTTACCCTCCTTTGGATACTCTCTAATAGCTTAATGTCTTTTTTATATTGTGGCATCCAAAACTGCACACAGGACACAAAGTGAGGCCTCACCAGCACAGTGTTCTCTGATAATTATTGTCTCTTACTGCTAACAATCTGTTGCTTCAAAAAAGGAAAACAAAAGAAAGGAGATATACCTTACAGCATCTGCAGTACTAAAATGTTTTGGTTACTTGGTAGCTGCTACAGCTCTCACTCAGTCCTGATGATGGTAGATGTCTTTGTGGTAAGAATGCTAAGCTACATCCCAGTATCTCTTAGGAAGGAAAAGTAAGATTGATTCCCTAACAGGTAACCCTTGATATCTGCTGCAATAGGCACAAAGAGTTAAAATAAAATTAATAAAATGGTAATTAAAAAAAAAAAAAAAAAAGTGCTACTTATTTGGTTAGTTTTCCTACTTGAGAAAAGATAGTGTTATTTTTTTGTGTATTTGGAGGTTATGTAGGGGAAGCAGCTCCAAGAACAATCATGAAGGAGCATTCACTAAATATCTGTATCACTGCTGACTATGTCATAATGACCCTGAACCCAGCTGAGGAAAAGGTGTTCCAAATGTGTCAGCTCTAAGGAATGCCATGAATATGCAATAACTACTTTAGTTGGCAGGTTGCGTATAGTAAAATTTAATTTTTTTGGCTCAGTAATTCTTTGTGCACTGGCTTCTTTCCCCAGCTCATTGGTTAAATGTGTTGGGTTGAGACCAAGAAACTTGCTATTCCTTTTTTTCACTGTATACACTGTGGTGAGTAACTTTGCCTGCCTTCTCACCAATAACTCAGATTATAACTCTCTCCTGTAAAGCACATTTTTATGTATCATGAAAGTGAATTTTAAAAACGCCAGCTATTTTATAAAATTTTATCAGTGATTGCTATAAATGTAACTCTGCAGTCCACTGATGTGTTTCCTTTATTCTGTGTGTTCTGGTCTCCTTTGGGGTCTGATTTTCTGTCTGGCTATAATGATGGGATTCACCAAGGCCAGTTGCTAACATGACTTCTTCAGAGATTGCACTACATACAGTATTGCCCAACCAGAGTTTATCTTCATTAGTTTTGTCACTTACATGTTTTCATCAGGGTATAATTAAGTAGATGATGTGCTAATGAATAATTGAACACAGAGCCAACAAGCCCTCATCCAGGTCACACTCTCCTTTGAATGAATTTAGTCAGCTTTTGCCTTATGGCTTCTCACGGGATGGATATACAGCCTGCCAACATCAACTCTGTTATGATTGTATGCATTTCCTACAGAATGCTTAAGAATTATAAGCAGATTGAAACTTGGTGTTTTATACCTTTTCTCTTAAAAATCCAGCATCATGCATAAAATACAAGTTTTAAGAGACTTTTCATTGCAAATGTTTATTGGATCAAATTCTTTATGACTCAGACCCCTGCCAGCTGTGAAGAAGGTACATGAAGGAGAGAACAATGGGTATGTTCCTTAAAAACCCAGGCAGGCTTTCAGAACCTTCTCACACTTTATCTTGTGTATAGCTTATAGTCATTAACTCTGCCACCATAGGTGTATGGAATTACTTTGCTTTGAGCACATATTGTATTTTTTTATGTTATTTAAGAGACAGCAAGTCTGAACATTTTTCACTCCAGTTCATTTCTTCTACAGGTCTTTCTCAGCATGCTGCACTATATCATTAAAAGCAAGAGTTTATGATTCAGGCTCTTCATATTTTCTTTTTTAAATTCTCAATTGTGTGTCAAAATCTGGATATGTAATTAGCTTCAGTGTTAATTGAAGCAAAACTCACAAGGAAAGTAGGATAATCTTTGCAATATGAGCAAAAATAAACTAAAAGTCTTGGGCTTAGATTAAAGACAGGACTAAATACTGTTACCTTAAAAATAGTATAGTAAATTCAATAATAAAAAGCTCTTTTCTAGCAAAATCATGAGTGTAACTTTTTGTGGTAGAAAGTTTTTATTTAATTTTATCCTGGAATTCCCCAGAGGCTTCCACTGGATAAGCATTGTGTGCAGATTTTCTGATAGTGTCACATCAAAACTAACACACTACCTTGAGAGAGTACCACAGCTTCTGTGTAAAGAAGCTCCATTATTTTCAGTCCAAGTAGAGATTAGGGGATGGAATAAATCACCACAGTGTTAACACCACTAACAAGAACAGTCCAAGAAGACATTTCTAACTGAAACAGGTCTTAGTCTCTTTGGTATGAATAATAAAATGAGGCATTTCTTACTGGTCCACGTTTGTGTCATGGAGAAATGTCTCTGTAGTCAGATCAAAGGCAGGTGCAAGACAAGATTTTCCATGTTATGCAGCCTTTTCAGCAAACCTTTGATGTCTTTAGAGAGCTGATCACTTTAAGCTTCCTGAAGGATTGTATCTGGTTCTTCATGCCTAGCAGTTGTTCCTCAAAGAGCTTCAAGAAGTTTAATATCACTGTCATGCACATCCGGCTCTTCTCCCCAGGGAGATGCACGTAGTTATGAACTTTTTTCTCCACGCCTAGTGGTCTCAAAGACAATCTCAGTATGTTATTTTCTCATGGCATAGCCCTGTTTCTGGCTAACCAGTTTTCGAATCTGTATAGATGGAGCAGTTGGGAGTCCCTTGGGTCATTGCTTCCACTCTAATACCTGAGAAAATGCACTCTCACCACCGATGGAGGGAGAAATTGGTAGGAATATCAAGAATGTACCTATTGTAGCCTGAACTTGTATGGAAACTTTTTTCCATTTTTTTTGTGATTCTACAGGCTCCAAATGCTTTGACTCCATCCTGTTTCACAGTGGTCTCACAAAGGCAGACAGTATGGCAAATCAAAAACTCAGGTGAGCCTCATTTCTTACCTGTGCTATTTTAAGAACAGACAACCTTTACAGCTCCTTTTGTCTTCTACTTTTGACATCAGGAGGAATTCTGAAGTGGGGAACTGCATAAAACAGCACTCAAAAGTTGGAGAAAGGATCGATAGGAGATGTGACAGATGGGAGGACTACGTTGTTTTAAATGTCACTTCTGTATCGGAAGCAGATGAGTATCTGGGTTTGAAAACAATGTAGCTTAACTCTCCATGAAAAATGGAAAAAATACAGTATTTGAATACAACCCACTTTTTAAACACCTAAGCAATTCTTTTTGGTTTCCAGTAGAATATCAGAATTGTAGTAAATATGTTAGTCCAGATATACTTGGAAATAAATAAAAAGTTCTGCTTTGTAAATATTAATGTAAAAGAATCTCTTAGAAAATAATGATTAATTAACTATTTTCTTTTAAATGTGTGAACTTTTGCACAAGAAACAAATGGTCTTTTAATTAGCAGTACATCTTCATAATAAAAGGCAAAAGGGGTAAGACAAATGGCAGGAATGCAGCTCACAACCCAAAGTGACCCTACAATCAGTTTTGATGAGCCTCTTAAAAAAAACCCAAGACTGCTGTGTTACTTTTTCTTATGGTGTTACTTCTGAGGTTCATCTTTGGGCTTTCTCTCACATGTTTAACTGTTTAAAATTATACCTTGTTCTTTTTCACCCAGGACAGTACATAGACAAAAATTTCTTGTCAAGTCAGTGGAAGAAAAGCACATTTCAAAAAGACCTTGAAAGGAAATAAATGTGGGGGAGAATACTTGTGCTCAGTTTATTCCTGTACAAATTTAAACTGGAATTCTGACTTGAAGTATTGCTGTTCTCACTGTTATACATTCTTCTATATGGTCAGAAGATAATCAGATGTAGAAATTGGACTTTAATTTCACTATAAACTTGGTTGCAACTTACCCAATCAAGCACTCATCATAATTAACATCCATTCTATTCTAGTGTTCAGTATTTGAATAATAATATAATAATACATACTTGTCACAATTTTATCTTTTCTAAGATAGTAAGTAAAATTGACAGATTTTTGAGAGGCTGCAGATTATAACGGGAAAAACTGAAGAGTAAATCCTAGAATGCACTTGTACATACAGTTTAATGTGTAATATTTTTAGCAAGCTTCATTAAACACTTGAAGTATCCATTATAAACACTAGAATTTATTTTGGGGTATATTGATTTTTTTTAAAGATAAATTGTCTTTAATTGGGTTTTGCACAGTTCATGGAAAGGAGAAAATGTACCAGGTTTGAAAATCACCCTATTGAGATCCTTTAATTAAACTGTAATTCAATACCCCTACCACCAAATCATCTTTCATTTCCGTTTTTGCAAGTTGCTTTAGGCAGAAAAAAAAGACTGCACATTTGTAATACAATTTTTATTAATTTCTAACTCAATGTCAGCTGGAGGAAAAAAGCATTATTCAACCCAAACACATGATAGGTGCACTGGAATAAAATGAGAATTCCTCTTATCTGCTGGGACAGAGAATAGANAAAAAGGGGCTGGACGCCTGATATTAAAAAGTTTATTGCCAAAACTGATCAAGCCTTTGATGAGACCTCCAGGAGAGAGGCGGTGATCTCCATGGCGAGCTGCGTGGGCCCGGAGCACGCGATTACTGTTTAAATTTATTGGAAGTTCGACATCTCCAGCCAGCCTGGAGCTGTAGTTAGCTCCTCTGAAAGCCGACTTGGCGCTCAGAGGAGCGGGGGGAATGGGCCGCGTCCCCGT
>WBNO01004637.1:0-25548 GCA_013400575.1 Peucedramus taeniatus | reverse complement strand
GCTTGCCCAACTCGCCTCCGGCTGCTCTTTTTCCTTTATTATCCTCGTCGCGTCGGGGAGATGCGCCCTCTCTCTCCGCCACCCACGGAATCTCGCTGCGTTGGGATCGAGGTGTTCCCGAGTTTGGCTTATATTTTGGGGGAGGGGGTTGGTGTTGGTATGAGAGCAAATTTTCACACACGATGTTTTTGCCATCCTGTCATAGAATACAGGCTGGCGCAAAACGCGTTCTCCGAGGGGAAGGGGAGCGTGCGGTTCGCTGGAAGGATTCTTTTAATAGGTACTCTGCATAAAGAGAGGGAGGAGACTTAAGCATCATTTCGGAGAGCGTTTCAGCCTGAAAAAAATAGGCTTCAGAAGGAGATAGGACACTGTGAAAAGGCTTGGGTGATGCGTTTGAACTAGAGGCTATAGGAAGTCCGTGCCCTTGTGAAACTGCCGAATTCCTTCATGCCACTACAAAGATTGGGGCGGGGATGGGAGCGAATGTGTCGGTGGAGTTGTGAGCAGGCTGAGGAGTTTACATTAATCGGCTTGGGAAATCAATAAATGATGGGCTTGAGCATTTATATTCCTTTTCCAGGGAGGCTGAGCTCTGTGGGAGCACAGACACAAGGGAAGGATGCCTGTGGTGTGGCCTACTCTTCTGGACCTCAGTAGGGATGAGTGCAAGAGGATCCTTCGCAAACTGGGTACAGTAAGATACAATTTGTGGGTCTGTATTTTGGCCTTTTAAGATTTGCCTTCATGCTGCTTGCATGAAATATTTTAATATGTCTACAGGCAACTTGCAAGTAATTTCCTGTGTTTCCTAATGTGTCATTAGTTTGACAGCCCTGGCTTAAAGTTATGTTTGGCCGACACTCTCAGCCCTAGCAAAATGAATAGAGAAGAATTCTATTGATTTGGTCGAATCTCTCTTGGATGTCCTAGTTGCCATGTTGCAGGGCTGGGTTTTTCTGTCACTATTAACATGCAGCAAAATTTTCTGTGAAAAGAGAACCTTTGGGGTTGTTTTTTTTTCCTGTTTTGTTGTGGTTTTTGATTGTTTTTTTCCCCCCAATTCCGTATTAGACACCTTTTTTATACCCCAAAAAAACAGTGGGATCCTGGTTTAACTGTTACTGTTGGGATGAATCAAGTATTGAAGTTATTATTGTGAAGACATAAAACAGTATTAAAAAAAAAATGCTGTTTGTGATTTGCAGTGACACAGGTTGTCAGGGAAGTGGGAAAATGATGTCCTCACTCAACTGCCATAACCACAGAAGTCTTTTTCATTGTTTGAAATGTAGCTCAGTATTTGAGGCCCCTGCCCCAGAGATAGACACTGGAAGATATTTTTGTGCTCTGTCCTCTTAGATCTAAGTGTATGAGGAGAGATGCTTCTGTGTTTTGGAAAGTAATAAAAACATTTGCTCTTTCCTCACTTATCTGCTTTTGGCTACTACAGGGGAGAGAATCCTTTGTTAGACTTTTGATCTGATCTGGCATAGTTGGTTTTGAGTTCTTATGGCTGAATTTGTCTAATTAAGGGTTTGGAGTTTTACCAGTTAAATGATCCTAGGTGGGAAAAGAAAAAAGCCTTATATTTTTCAGAGTTTCTTCTGAGGACCATAATCTAGGAGACGATGTCAAGAGGAAAGTTGAGGCCCCCTCTAACTTCCTGTGGCTGTCAAGCGACAGCTTTTCTTGTTCTTATTTTGTTTGACTCACAGG
Source organism: Peucedramus taeniatus (assembly GCA_013400575.1). Classification (NCBI taxonomy): domain Eukaryota; kingdom Metazoa; phylum Chordata; class Aves; order Passeriformes; family Fringillidae; genus Peucedramus; species Peucedramus taeniatus. Next base: position 23,829 of record WBNO01004637.1, on the reverse strand, counting down.
AGATGGTGTGCTGTATTTCTTAACTGTGCCAAGGTTCTCATACATGGTGGAGCCATCCCCTTTTTTTTTTTGAGAGTTGAGAATTTATTTTCCCTCCCTTTGCCCTTTTATTTCATTTCTTGGGAATATGGGATTTGTGTGCTGTTGAAACAGTGATGCAGATGTTGCACACAACGTTGCAGCAAGCTGTACTATCTGTTAAGGCGACAACCCTAAGTCTTAAGCAAGGCTCAAGAAGTAGAGAAACTAGGAGAAAGTGCAGAGTGCCAAAAGCTTTTGACCAGATATGTGCTACTAAGTTTCATTAACATAGCTGTGCTGGCTGGAAGCCTGGAAAAAAAAATTTCACCCGAGCTAACAGTGGTGTGCTGGCAGAGCCTTGCTGGTGCAGCTGAGCCAAAAAGAACTGCAGCTACACCTCCTTCAATGACATAACCTAGGCTGACAGGAAGGAAAAAAAAATTCAAAACTAATAATTGTTGTTTTGCTGGCATGAGCTGTGTCCCCTCATGGGGGCCCTGCCGGCGGGGTAGGGCTGAGGTACTGCCCCTGCGAGCTGAGAGGAGGCACACCACGGGACTGGGGGGTGAAGGAGCACAGGCAGTGGGAGCAATAGCTGTGTGACAGCCATATGCAGCAACAGCCATCTACTTTAGAGGGTCCTGCTTTTCCAGCTCACAGCCCAACATCTGATTTGGCTGACGGTACAGCAGTAGTGGGAGTACTCTGTAAGGAGTGAAGCAGGGATGTAGGTGATGCTGAAATGCATCTTGAGGTATGCAGGACCTGGTGTTGGCTGTGGTTTATTACTGAACGAGGTGATGATCGTAGCACCTAACACTAGCAATAATGATATTTACTTGCCAAACCCATTTTAGCTATTTCATGTGTTTTGTGTTGCTGCATGAACACAAAGGGGAGGAAGTTACAGCTGTTCTGTAATCCTTACTAGCTTCCAAAAGACCAGAGTGTGCATTTTTACAGCTACGGTGTAGAGGCTCTTTATTTATAATGCAAAAGGAAAAAAAAAAGTGTGCCCTTGATAAATAATTATATGATTCCATCTGAGAATTACTTTAAGTTGTTAACAGAGGAAAATAATTAGTATCGTAAATATTGTAGCATGATTGTCTAAATAAATGTTGATATTAGTAATAACCATTGCATTAATTAGTGAATGTTTTATAATTGAAGCTGTAAATGCTTCTGTAGGTCACTCAGCATCTCTATGCAGGCTGCATAGTTAACCAAAATTACTCTGCTTTTTGTTTTATCTGCTTAATCAGGACAGGAGAGGAGAATTTCTTTCCAGCACAATTCCTTGATTTCATTTGTAAATTAGCTCTTTGGAATCCTAAACGGAAAGCTTTTCAGAAAAGCATCAGTCTTTTCTTTTGCAGCAAACTTCAGCAATGTTAGGTTTTGGCCTGCACCTTTTATTCTTGGTTTTGGGTAACTGGGATCTGTTGTGGGGTTGTTTTGGTTGTCTGCTGAAATGGGGGTGTCAAATGAAGGGCACCTATGTAAGGATCAAGAGAGTTTTTGTTTTGGGTTTCCCTAAACAGTGTGAAGCTGAGAATAGCGAGTCATTCTTTACCAAATTAGCAGGCTTCATTATTTGCATTAGATGTATCTTCACCCTGTCTAGTAGGACAAAATTCAAAAATATCAGTAGTCTTTTACTTTTAAATTTTTTTTAAGTGCTGATGGCATGATGTCTCAGTCATCTGGAATTACACTTTTCTGGTAAATCAGAGTTATGATTTTGTGAGTTAGTCTTTGTGGTAGTTGTATGTTTAAGAAGAGCTGGATTGTTTATATTGTGTTGAGCAGGTTTAATTGATTGTGTTGCATTTCTTTCAGATTCAAGCAGTTGTACCATATCAAGTAAATAGGCATAAAAGATTATGATAATCATATTTAACAAACTGGAGCTGGTGTTCTCCATGCTGATTAGGGAAAGGCATTCCAAGAAAACCAGTTGCTCTTTTGATAGTCTATTTCTTTTCCAAGCCAAGCTTTTCCATAGAACTTGTAATAATGATACATGTGAAGAGAATTCTGAACTACTCTCCAAACAGTTTCTTCAATCTTTTTGCCTGAATTGTCAGGTCAGAGACAGCTTGACACATTCATTTGGGTTTGTAAACTAGATAATCCTCTGTGATGAGATAATTGTTTCATAGAAATGTTTTATGCTGCAGAGTAATTGACTGAGAGAGTTCCAAATCATCAATCTCTTTTGAAATAGCACTAAATAATTGAAAGACATGTTACTCTTAATGATTTTGAAAATTATTAGAATACTGTCAGTAATATGGAAAACAACATTTTTTCCCCCCTTTGCTGTGAGCATTAAATAGAAATATTATTCGCTCTAATTCTTCAGAACTGGAGGCCTATGCAGGTGTCATCAGTGCCTTACGTGCACAGGGAGACCTTACAAAAGAGAAGAAGGATCTTCTTGGAGAACTCTCTAAAGTGCTTAGGTAACCCTGATCTTTTAAAACTAAGAACTGTGAACTGTTTTCTTTTAGGGTGCTACATGCTTTTTCTTTCACTGGGATCACAACGTAAATCTGAATTTGGAGAAGTAGTTCTCCATGTCGCCGAAGTTTCATTCCTGTTCTCCTTGGAGTTTTTAATAAGGAAAACAACCATCCGTTCAGTGGTAGAAGCCTTACTGGTTTGTTGGTACTTTTTGGGATACTGAGTGTTAAAAGGGTTACAGCCAGGTCATGAATGTACACTGGTTTGTGGTTTTGTCAAGGTAGAACTCCAAGGTCTTTGAACGCAAGGTACCTCAAGAAAGAATGCTGCATGTCCTGTGTGAACTTTTCTGCCATATCCTTTAAATGTATTGATTGATATCATTAGGAGATTGGATTCTAGCTGTTTTTCAAGGATACCTTGTGAACAGTAGTGTTCTTTTCATTCTTCAGTAGTATTTTTGAGCAATAATAAGATTCATTCTCTCTGTGACAGCAAGGGTTAAGTGACAGTCTCTTAAATGTAAAGTCCTGTTCCCTTTCTTCTCTTAGATAAATTATTCATAAGTTTAATTTTAGCTGGATCTTTTAGATGAATGTTCATGTCTTCCTCTGATTAAAATATGTTGCTTTATTGGTTTTTTAATAGTATTTCAACAGAGCGACATCGTGCTGAAGTTCGGAGGGCAGTAAATGATGAACGACTGACAACAATTGCACACAAGTAAGTTCCAAGTCATTTTGTCCCTGATTTCCAGAAGTACCTTTTGGGAAATCCATTATACCTTAACTGAATGGTAGAATTTTGAGGATTGATGGTGATTTAAAGAACCAGTAGTTAAAACACTGTATGGGTGAAGAAATTACTGTATCAGATATACAGGGACCTAGAAACAGCTATTTAGTACCATTACATTTTGGATCCAAGGCTATCCCATCTGTGTACAAGTACAATGTAAGAAACAGTTTTTTGGCATGAAGACCTTTCTGTAAGACAGACCAGAATAAACAGAGAATGGAGGGAATAGAGACGCTCCTAAGTAGGATGAACATGTTTGCTTTTGTTTGTTTGTTTGTTTTGCTTTTAGTTTTATTTTAATCAGTTTGGAAAGGCTGTATTAAGAGGAAAGAGAAAACTACGTAGGAAAGACAGAGGGAAAGAAGTGGCAGATTAGTGGAAAACAGTGTATCAGCATAGAAAGGAAAAAATGGTCAGAGTAGAAAAAGCTGCAGCAAACTGATGACATCAGTGTCCACCACTCTCAGTGATGCAGCTGCTGTGCTGGCATCAGCTGGGCTGCTTCCTCCTTGCATTTGCTTTCACAAGCTCCACATGATTTTGAGAGGTGGAGGAGCAGTAGACCAAGTGGTTATATATTTTTGTAATTACTTAATAGTCTTACTGTTAAGGACTGTCTTTAAACAGAGCTGCATTGTGTCTGTATTTTTTTTCTTTTTCTGTGTTACAGCTGTTGACTTTTTTATGTTTGACTGTTGTAGCTTTGGTGTTGTGAGGAGGAAAGAAAGGAAATAATATGAATAGCAGGACAGTTGGAGTTAGCAATTGTTTGGTCAAAGTCTAGTCAAAATCAGCGTACTGGTTTAGTGCTGTAGAAAGACTTTTAAGTTTTAATTTTCATGTTTAAAGATTTAGAAGTATGCTGTTCACCAAACAAAACCCACCAACGTCCTTAGACCCCTTTAAAGAAATGGGAGGGGAATAATGAAAAGCATTTAGTTGTCAAATGAGGATTCTCTTCCTGAGTCAGGCTTTCCTTTTAAGTAGTACATCTAGTCTTAGCATTTTGCAGAACATGAAGTTTGTCCTGAGGTGTTGCACTTCAATGAAATGTTATAATCCAGACAAGGTGCAATTTTGAAGTGCTGCTTTTCTTTATTTTTCCTGTGGTGATTCCGTATGAGTGATGGTTGGTAATATAGTATTTGACTTATATAATTCTCTTAACTCATTAGGAAAGCCTACTTTGCTAGCATTTGTACCCTTTATTTTTTGTTTTTAAAATGTATCTCAGTTTATGCAGCTGTCTTTATATGATACGCATATGTATGAGGAATGCTGAAACATATCAAGATTTAACAACAGAGCAGATAATCTGCATTTTGCAAACTGCTTTATAGTAGCTCTTGCTGCAACTTGCTTGAAATATTTCATGTGAGAAGTTATTTTTTAGAATATATTAATACATTAAACGAGTTGATTTGCTTAAAAACATTACAGCATTGAAAAATAATTTGCCATTTTGGTTTTGCTGATTTGACAAATGACTCATGTAAAACAGTCAAAAATATTTCTCCATCTAGACAAGAACAGTGTTTTTATGAAACATTCTAGTGTGGGTGTAAGTACTAAGGTTAAGAGCAAATTGGCGCAGAAGACTGCTTTCTGTTTAGAAAGATGCTTAGAGTATTTAAATAATCTCTGTTCTGTCACCTTGTTTGGAACTACTTTAATAAGCATCAGAAACTCTTCTGTTCAGGTAAAACAAAATTTGCCTTAGAAGCTGAGAGTTTTTCCCTGTAGCATAATCCATTTCAATAGTCTTTTATGATATCTGTTTGGTTTCTTGGTATTTTTGTAATCCAGAAGTAGGGAGTACAGCAACTGTACCTGAATAGTAGCTAACCTAATGTGGGGGGTTTGAGTATGGCATTCACACACCTCTGGCCCTTGAACAGCTCTGTAAAACAAAACAACAAAAGAAGAGTCAACTCTTCCATTTAAAATGGGAGGGTTTTTATATCAAGTAACAAAAATGCAAGGGCTTTCATGAAATAAAGAAAGTTGGGTATTAGTGCTCTAGTATGGCTTAAACTGCCTTTTAAACTTGCACTATTGGAAGAAAAAAGTACTCAAATAAGATACTGAGTATTTGGAAACTCATCAAAATACTTACAGAATGTGCATTTCTGTTTAGTATGTCTGGACCAAACAGCTCTTCTGAGTGGTCCATAGAAGGTCGTCGACTGGTACCACTGATGCCACGACTTGTTCCACAAACAGCTTTTACTGTTACCGCAAACGCTGTTGCCAATGCAGCCATTCAGCACAATGCGTCTCTTCCAGTTCCTGCCGAAACTGGAAACAAAGAAGGTAAGAGAAAGATGGGATTCTGCTGCAGTCTGTGGGAATGTAAAAACAATGTCACAACAGAAACTGGTGTCTTAGATTTTAAGTGTTAAATATTAAAGATATTTTTTTGAGGCCAGGTTGGAAGGGGCTTGGAGCAACCCAGTCTAGTGGAAGTCCCTGCTGATGGCAGGGGGCTGGAACTAGGTGAGCTTTGAAGTTCCTTCCAATGCAAACCATTATATGAACCTATAAAAAAAATCCAAATCTTTCTTACCAAACATTATTCACAGAAATATAAAATACCCCTTTTTTTAAGGATACCTTTGTGGTATCTACAGCATTAATCTGACTGCTTTGTGTTATTGACACTCTAGCAACTGAAATATAAAAAGAACCCAGTTTGTCAGGAAATGACATTCACTGATTAACTTCTTCACCTCTGTAAACTTTAAAAACTTGGACTAATGGCTAGATTTTGTAAAGTTGTGTAAGTGATGAAAGCTGTTTCAAAATGTTTTCTTTTAAGAATGCAAGTAGGTTTTGGTGAAAATCAAGAAAATATTGCTTTGGGTTTTTTCCTTCAGATTAAATGTACTACAGGAACAAGTAAAAAGGTTGCTTTCTGCTCTCTGTATGCTTTTTAAATAATGGTAGTACACATCCCAGCTAACCTGGCTCAGCAGGCTTGAAATAGGCTTCATACAACTGGAGAACGTGTAACGCTTCTTGAAACAAACTGTTTTATCCTGGTTTTGTGAGAAGTACTGTATCATTGTGTTATTACTTAAAAGCAGTGGTTTAAAAAAGCTGATCAGCATGATCAGTTCTTCACCACTGAAGAACTGATGTACTGTTAAGGCAATAACACTATTCTATCAGTTACTAGTCTAGATGTGATCATTGACAGAAAAGCAAAAAGATCAACATTGAATTAATGCTAAAATTAAAAATAACAAATTACAAAGTAAACCAAAGATCAATATCAAAAAAATTCACATTGGCAGCAAAGATTTTTGGGGATGGGAGAATGGGAGTTTAGATTTTTGTGTTGTCTTTGAAGACCATTAATCTCATGGCCATGCTTAGCTCAAACTGGGGAGTATTCCACAGTAACAGGAATGCAGAGTTAAAACCACCGATAATGACTCAGTCAGTCTTTGGCTTCCATTTCAGTTGTAAAAATAGTGATAGAATAATGGGATTCTGCACTTCAGTTATATGGAAGGTGTCTTTTCTCCTCTTCAGTGGTGGTTTGCTATTCCTACACAAGTACCACTTCAACCCCAACATCTACCCCTGTTCCAAGTGGCAGTGTAGCAACAGTGAAGTCCCCCAGACCTGCCAGTCCAGCCTCCAATGTAGTCGTCTTGCCAAGTGGAAGTACTGTTTACGTCAAAAGTAAGTGATACTAGCAACTGATTAACAAAAGGGAAAGAAAGGGAGATCATGGCTGAGGCATAGACTGAATTAAACACTTCAGCATTGGGCAAGTCATTTAAGGCCTTTGTGCCTTTGTTTAGTCTAGAAAATTAATTTATTGCTTAACTTTTTCAAATAAATAGTGTTCGGGATAAATCAAATCACTGCAAAATGCTGCAAGGAGCACTAAAGCTACAAGGACAACAAGTGAAAAATATTTTGAAAATTAAATATAGACATTTCTGTATCATTGAATTCCTGATCCATCTTGTTGAGAACTAATGCATAGTAGTCACTTAGTTGAATTAGAAAAGGTCCCTCTTTTCCACTTTCACAGTTGACATAGAATTTTTTTATTTTTGGATGCAGTTTGGCAAGGGTTTATGCTTTCATACTATGTCTGGCCATTTTGTGATTTACCTGGAAGTTAGTCTTAGTGAAGCTTGTGTTCCTTGGCAGCTGCGAAAACGTAATTTGAATTCCTACCAGAGACCCATCTTCATGTAGTTAAATCTGGAAATCCAGGACATGGCATCTAGAAACGGTCTTTTTTCTTGAGAGTGTGTATGTGTCACCATCTTTGGCTAATCAGTCAGCTACTTCTAAAAGCAGATTATGTTCTCATATATATGCCCTCATCATGGGTAGTTTTATTTTACTATTAAAAAGTTTCCTTCAGTTCTTATTTGATTCTATCAAAACAACAAGTAAAGATTAATAGTAGATAAACACTGGTTTTATGCTTGCTCTATATTCCTTTAATATTTAAAAAATTATTTCATTATTAAAAATATTATCTTTGTGCTATATGCATACATCTGTATAAGCTTCTAGCTAATCAGAAATGCCACATAGTACATAAATATAATGTTACTTGCAAAAAACCATCGTTAATGGCTCTGTCAACTCATGAATCCCATTACATTAAGGTTTTTCATTTTTCTATCTATGCTCTAATCACTTGGTTTTAGTTTGAAGATTCAGGGGAAAACGTTCTTAACATCTTAAAATTTTAATGTAGACTTTATTGAATTATTACATGGTAATGAGTATCAAATAAGTCTAGACACATGATACAGGGATGATAATTTTCATTGTCTGTCCCTAGATGTAATTTTTTTCCCTAATTCCTGTGCTTCGTTTTGTTGTTATTGCTTTTATTGACTTTTTTAAAGGAATTGTGTGTCTTTCAGAGTATGTTACATCAGCCACATTGATTTTAACAAACCTGCTTAAGAGCAGATTCAGGAGATCTGAGTTACAGTCAGGACTTTGCCACTGATCTGTGGTGTAACCTCTTCCAAGTCACAGTCTGATTGAGCCATTAACCTTTCCATGACTGTGCTTCCTTACTTATCAAGTGTGAGTTACAATCAAAGCTGTATTACCTTTTAGCTAAATGTCTGTGGAAAACTTTGTACAGAAATATCTAACATGAAATGATAGGAATAATATTCTTGCAAAACCCCAGCACTGAAAATAGGAGGTGAAATGAGCTGTGCTTAACATAAAATAATGCTCTGCTAGTTTAATGTTACTTTCTTATGTCTCGATTGATTGGTTGATGGGTTTTTTTGTGGATGAGGACCACAAACAAAGTTTTCTCTATTTCTTGGTGCCCCACCAAAATAACAACTGTGTCCTAACATGCTAGCTGCATGTGGATTTTGGATTTAAATGGATTCTGAGATTTTTAAATGACTGCACACATTCAATATGATTAGTGCACTCATAGCTAAAAGTTTCTATAGTGCACTCACAGTAATACTTAGAAGTCTGTCCATATTAAACCTTAAAGTTATGTAATCAAACCTCTGCTTTATAGAGAGAGGTCACCACCAGGCTTATTCAGGGGCACAGAGTAAATTATTCATTAGAATATTTTGATTGATTGAGAATAGGATAGAATATATTGACTTGAAATCTGGTTTTGTAGATCCACACTTCACTTGCACTGCTACAGCCAACTAAAGCTATGTTTTTGAAGTTTGCTTCTTTCTCTTTCCTAGTTCAGTTTCCTGTCTCTGTAGATACAGTTGTCAGCCTTTGGATGCGTACCTGCAAATGAGCTGCTACTCCTGCTGAGAGAGAATACCATTTTTCAAAAATTGCCTGTTGTGGTGCTGGGTAGTTTGTTGTCCATGTTAGTTCTTGCATCTTCACTTTTTGAATGCCAGAGTATTAATTTTACGTAGAGATTGACCATTATTAGATCTTGGCCCTAATGAGAAATTGACTACCAACCAAGTTTGCTTTGATTCCCAGCAAGACTGCTTTTTGCTGTGATGGTGTTCTTTGTCTTTAAACTCCAGGCACATGGAACAGGATTTTCAGTCATCTTTTGCATAGGCAGGATTGTATCTGTTCAGCTTCTCTCTGATTGTTTTTCTTTTTAAATGGTTTGACACAGCTTAGCATGATAAGCATAAATAACAGGATTGCAGATTTGTCAAGGTTGGAAGAGACCTTCAAGGTCATCTAGTCCAACCATCAACCCAGCACCGTCATAATCACCCCTAAACTACATCCTCAAGTGTCTCATTCAGATACCTCCTGAACACTTCCAGACTGTTGTCCCCCTGGGCAACTTATTCCAATGTCTGACTACTCTTCCAGTGAGGCTTTTTTTTCTAATACCTAATCGGGACCTCCCCTGGCACAATTTGATGGTATTTGCTCTTGTCCTGTCTCTTGTTACCTGGGAGAAGAGCCCAACCCCTATCTGGCTACACCCTCCTGTCAGGGAGTTGTTGAGAGCAAAAATGTCCCCCCATAACCTCCTTTTCTCCAGTCTGAGCCCCATCCCAGCTGCTCCTTCCCCAGCTTGTTCCCTTCTCTGGATGCACTCCAGCACCTCGGTGTCTCTCTTGTCAGGAGGTGCCCAGAAGTGACCCCAGGATTGGAGGTACTTCATCATTTTCCAGCACAGGAAGTGGTCACTGCCCTGGTCCTGCTGCCACACCAGTGCTGATACAGGCTGGTGCCATTGTCCTTGCCCACCTGGCTCATATCCAGACAGCTATTGGCCAGCATCTCCACGTTCCTTCCTGCCTGGCTGCCCTTAACCCACTCTGCCCCCATGTAGCTCTGCATGAGATGGTTGTGATCCAGGGGCAGGACCTGACACTTGGTGTTGTTGAACCTCAGCCCATGGATCCAGCTTGTTCAGATCCTTCTGTAAAGCCTTCGGGCCTTCAGTGCTACTGAGTAGCTGTGAGAGGTTTGCGAAGTTATTAACCTCTGCCTTTCTGTAATTTATGAATCTGTTGCCTACTTCAGCAAGTTTCCTTTGGATTTAAGATCCATTAATCATGCTGTTATCCTTTCCTGAGCTGAATATTGCAGCAGATTTTTTTTCTATATGTGGAGTATATGATTGTGGGGAAGAAAGAGCTCTTTTGAGCCTGGACTTCTTTTGTTTTTCATTATTGTGTGTTAGGTGCCATTTTATATCTGTTGCACAAAATGCACTAAAGAAGGCAAAAGCTGATGAACTGAAGATTGACCTTCACAGTTAAGCTATATAACAAAAAAAAAGAATTATATCTCAAGCTGCTGTATTAAGGTGAAAGGCAGAAGGTACTGTAAGGGTAAACATGACATGAAAGTAGGTGCAAAGGCTGAAGTCTAAGTAAACTATAAGGGGATAAATTTTGATAGTCCTGTTGCTGTAAACAAAACCACCACCAAAAAAAACCCCAAAGTAGTGTAAAAGTTTAAACTAAAATGTGTGCGGCATGATCCCAATTCCCTTGTGTGTGTCGCTTCACTAGTCAAACTTCTGTAGACAGAATGAAAACTGTGTACTGGCTCTGATGTTCTTTTAATCTCTCAAACTGAATGAAATAACTCCGTAACTGAGTAGCTTGGGGTTTTGGGTGATTTGTTACTGATTCGTGTCACTGAGTGTGGCCCGTATCAAGGACCAAGAGCATCTGAGGTGTGATACAGCTTGGTTGTGACCAAAAGATGTAATTTATCCTTTATTTTTTTTATCTTACTTGTAAGAGGGTGTAAGATTTGAAAAGGATGTAGTGTTTCAGAAAGCACTGAGATCTGCAGACAGGGGAAACATAATTTAGAGAAGGTATTTCTTTTCCAGGTGTCAGCTGCTCAGATGACGATGAAAAGCCCCGCAAAAGACGGCGAACGAATTCTTCTAGTTCTTCCCCTGTTCTCCTGAAAGAAGTCCCGAAGGCAGTGACTCCGGTCACTAAAACTATCACAGTGCCTGTAAGTGGGAGCCCCAAAATGAGTAATATAATGCAGAGCATTGCCAACTCTTTACCACCACACATGTCGCCTGTGAAAATAACCTTCACTAAGCCCTCAACACAGACAACAAACACCACAACACAGAAGGTATGTGGGGGAAGCTGCCAAATGTTACTTTATTCTGGTTTTATCAATGAATAAGATGTGATGTTTGACTCTTCCTTTCTATGATCTGACTAGCTGTTTTTTTAAGGATTGCGCTTGGGATAAGGTAATCCCTCTTAAAAACAAACAAAGGGAAAACCAAACTCTTGTATGAATTTAGTTCACCTGTGTGTGAAAGGACCTGGATTGACAGCCGTGGAGACTGAAGCCCTCTTTTTATCCACAGAACAGGTACAGCACAGGCAGCGGGAGTGCAAGCTTCCCCCAGACTGCCCCACCAATGTGCCTCAACCCTGACCTGAAGGGACCACTTCTAGGGATGAGAGGGGATTCAGTCTCCATGCTCATTCAATTCTTGGCCTGTCTGGTGAGACTGCCAACAAAGTTACCAGTTAGTACCATTTGTGGTATTGGGTTTTGTGATATGGACACTAGTCCACTGAGAACTGGATCACATAGGCCACTGAACAGCCTTCAGATGGTAACAACTGTTGGTCAAAGGTAATCTTTCTTATTTCTATTTTCCTTATTTATAATTACTCTTTGCAGTAGTAGAATTCCAGGAGAGGTGGCATGGGCTTTCCCTTGCTAAGCCTTTTATCTAGAGACTAGTTTTTTGGGATCTATAACGCTTATTCTTGGAGCTGGTCAAAGTCTGGGGGGCTTTTTTTTCCTTTCAGTACTAGTGTGCCATTTCTCATTCTACATGAGCAGTGTTACAGTGGTCAAAATCAGTTGCATTATTTCAGCTGAGTGTGCCTAGCTTTCACCACAATGCAAAGTGCAGAAAAGGTTTTCCGTATTTAAATTTTGTACTGGACTTAGATTTTTGAGTGCCTAATCTATGGCATGACTATATTACCATTCTTTAGGAGGCATTTAAATTGTGTCTATTTTTCAATTTTTAAGATTTAAAAAAAGATGAATGGTTCAGACCAAGTTCATTCTTGGTACAGTTATTAAGTACAGCAGACTTCAGGGCGAGGTAGGGTCTCCATAGAATTAATTTCACGTCGACACCAAAAGACTTAAGCTAGGCTGGCCACTAACAAGCATTTTTTTCCAGTGGTGAGAGTTTGACTATTGAGCTCAAACCTTTGCATGGTATTTGTCCTACTAGTCTTCTTAATTGCTTTATGACTCTTTTCTGATTAGCAGAGTTCCTGTGTCTTGATTTTTGGAAACTTTAGAACCAAGTAAGATTAACTGAAGTAATGTGCAATAAAGATCTTGCTTTCTGACCTCTTCCCACTCCAGGGAAGATGCTTTCATTTGATTCACTGTTCTTTAACAGTGTCCTTAATCAAATCTCATCTCTGAATACATGAGTGTATAAGAGAAATCCGTGAGTGAGCATAAACCGTCAAATTAAATTCAGTACAGCAAGTCTACAGGTACTACAGGGCTTAACCTATCCATCCTATTGCACATTAGGATTATAATTTGTGCAGGAATAATTTCTTGTCTTAAACATCTGTAGGGTTGTATTAAGTATGAGTGTTATATATCATGGAAGTTAAAGATGGAGTGTACTAAGTCTTCAGAAGTGTGGACTGTTGATAGGACCTTTCCTGCATTATGCCTCTCCACTTGTTCTGATGTGGAAATTTTAGAGTTCACTTTGCATTCTATTGTTTGACTGTCTTACTAATCTGCAATGACAGGAAAATCAGTGCTTGTTTTGTTAGGTAGCCAGAGTAACATTTGTATCTGAACTTGTCACAGTGCCTTCTTTTGTTGGATTTAGATATGGATGATTTTGGTGGGAGAAATCCTCTTTAGTAGTTTTAAATTAAAAGTCAGTCTTGTTCATTCATATCCAACAACACATTTCCAATTTGATTGTAAATTGTTAGATATGAATGAAATTCTTTGTTTCTGTATGCCACCTCTTTGAATTGTTTTGACATTTTAGTACGTTGGAGGAAGATTCGTTGTAATAACTGATAATGTCACGGCTTCAATTTCTGGATTCTCTTGTAATAAGGTCATCTGTGTAGGACATGGAAGAAATCTAGCTAGTGAAGTTTCTGTAAGTTATAATAACCTTATTTTTTCAGGGACTAAGTTTTGGCATCTCTCAAAATAGAGCTGACAGGACTAAATTCAGTACATGTTTGGAATTAGATTTTACTGTAACAACTAGAACCATGAACAACAAAATTGCCATTTTGATATTTGTGTGTGCGTGTATGTTTAAAGTCAGGCAGTTTCTCTGCTGTAAAACATGGGATGCAGTTTTGGTACCCATGATGAGATTATTTGGATCACTTCAACATACATGACAGAATAGTATTTCAGAAATACTGAAATCACAGTGGTTGTGATTTGAACTCTAGTACTTAAATTTTTACCTGAATTTTATGTTTTCTGGATATACTTCATGCATGTGAAAATAACCTTCACTGAGCCCTCAATACAGACAAAAACACCACAACACAGAAGGTACTGAACTTTGCTCTGCTCTGTTAATTTTGAAAGATGAGATAGAATAGACAGAGACAAACCTGCTTAGTCACAGTATAACAGTCACTGTTGAACTGTAATGCTTTACAGGCTTTATTCCTTCCTTGATTAAATGAAGTATTTTTAAGTGATGATCATGGACTTAAGGAAATACAGTTGTGATTATGCTACAGGAGTTGTGATTATGCCCAGTTTCATTCTACATATCTGTATTCGTTTTGATGCTGAACTTGCCCTGTTGTGGTATAGTTCATATTCACTCTAATGTATAATCTGCCTTTTTATACTGCAAGTTGTTCTTTGACTGTGTTCCCAAATTAGTTACCCTGGGTGGAATGGAGCTGACCCTAAACTTCAGACAGTTGGAAGTATTCCTAGTGTTAACTGACAGTTTAAGAAACAGGATAAAACTCCAGAGGTATAGCATAGAATCCTTTCACTTCCAGTTCTCACACTAGAACAAGCTGTGTCATGTTCAGCTCATCTACATGTTTGTAGCCTAAGAGCAATTTGAGAAAGGTGTTTTGATTAAATCAAGATTAGGCAGATTGCAAAAATAAGACTGATGCAGAGAAAATGTTCTCACTGGAGAATGCAATCAAGTAGAAAAGCAGCAGAATGTGGAAACCTTGTCCTTCAGACACTGATTAGTTGTGGTCAACCTGCTATAGCTTGCAGGGTAGTAAGGTTTTGATTTTCCTCAGATCAAGATATTAAAGATTTATCTGAGCAGCAGAGACCATCAAACTAAGAACTGAGAAGGAGAGACCGAACCAGCCATATTGGTTAAACTTGCTGCTTTTATTCCATCCATGTGGCTATTTCCCTTTTATTTATTTTTTCTTTTCATATTTTTCTTTAAGCAAATTATAAACTCGTGATCTCTTGATGCTTGATTTGTTGCCTAAGTCTATATTTCTAGTGCCATTATCATATTATTTCTTTATCAAGCAAGGTTTCAGTAGTGCTTGGCTAGCAACATAAGACTTTCTGTGTGAGCTGACACAGATTTTCTTTGCCCATTTTGTGCCTTCTTTTTCTGTTGGCTTTTGTTAAATTGAATCATTAATAACTTTTAAATTTTCAAGGTTTTAATAAACAAAATTTTTGTTGGGACAACAGCATTATTAAAGTAATTTCTCAATATTCTTGCATGATAAACTGGAAATGTTGTATTTTTGTGCTTCTTTTTCTATTTTAACTATGTAAGTACAAGAAGGGACATTTAAGTTCAGTAAAAGGATTTTTTTTTACGTAAACAGTCCCCATATTCAATATGTAATAAATGTTTAGTTTCCTAGGTGAGTTGCACAAAGAAAGACTTCTTTCAATGCTGTAATGAATTCTGTGTTTTTCTATGTCAGATCAGATTGATGGAGTTGTAGTTGCAACTTGCACTGGGGTGGTGTTTATTCTCTTCAGAGAAATGTTTTTCAGACAAGTCAGAAAGAATTTCTTGTTATTGAGAGCACTAAATAAAGCAGAAATTGCTTCAAACCTACAGCATTTTTCTTTCACTGCTGAAATATTATTTACAGTCTTGTAGATTAAAAGCATTTCCCATTACTGACTCAGCAAGTGCTTGTTAATTGTTAAAGAAAAAAAATCATCTATTTTCTCTCATTACTGTTTCTTGATATTTTTGCAAGGTTTGGAAGAATGGCTCTTAAAACTTGCTGGGAATCCATTCAGTTTCTCTTAAAATGGGTTTCAAGCTTCCTGGCGCACTTTAATGAAATCAAGTTCATTCCTGTCTGTTTGTCTTCAGACATGAGATAATTCTACTTTAACCGGATATTAATTGTTTTCCTTAAAAATCCTAATTTTAAGGAAATGTTTATCACCACTTCTTCAAAATAGTTGAAACCTTTTCTTGTGAGCAAATGTGATTGACAGTCTTAAAAGCTCTTAATAAACATATATTCCTAAAACTAAATAGACAGACATGTTACTGAAATATAGATGCAAGGAACAAATGAATTTCTTCTTTTTTTTTTTTTTTTCCTTTTTTTAGGTCATAATAGTAACCACCTCTCCAAGCTCAACTTTTGTACCCAACATCCTTTCCAAGTCCCACAACTATGCAGCAGTTACAAAACTTGTCCCAACATCAGTCATTGCCTCAACTACTCAAAAGCAGCCTGTGGTTATCACTGCTTCCCAGTCCTCTGTGGGCAGCAGCTGCTCCACTCCCTCCTGCACTGCAAATACTATTGCTGTGACTGCTGTAGTGTCATCCACGCCGTCAGTGGTTATGTCAACAGTAGCACAAGGTATGGCAATTCTCTTACAAAGGCTCTTTCATTGAGGAATTGGACTCTGCATTGAGAATGGCATTGGGGAGATGCACTTTTTGTTTACCTATGAGTAAAGCACATGTCATGTGAAAGAAATCTGCTGATGAAACTAATCCTAGAGACTCTACAAAAGTTCTTGTTGAACTGTTTTCCTTTGTACTTCAACAGTTAATGTGCAGATCCTCTTTTTAAAGAGTATGTGGTGGGGTGGTGTGACCTAGCTCTAAAACAATATAACCTCAAAATGACTGGCTTCAATAACTTTGTCTGGTGCATAGAAAAATGTATATTTTCAATATTTGAAGGTTGCATCTCTAAAAGCCCAGTTTACAAAAACGTGCAAAGTTAACATTGAGTAAATACAACTTGTTAACATGCCCAGATAACAATTCTGAAAGGTGGAGAAGTGTTTACACCTTTTTATTGGTGTATTTTGTCAGCATGCCAGTTTTAAAGTCCTTTATAATTAAGATCTGAGTGGGCCTGATTGAAAGTCTTAGGTTTCTGATTTCAAATTCCAACTGTGTATGCTAGCTTGACTGTTTCAGCTTCACAGCCACCAGCTAGCATTTAAAAGGGAAGCTGTGAATGAATGAATGAATGGGCCTTAGTGAGCAGCACTTGAAAGAAAAACTGCCTGACAATGACAAGTGTCACATCACAATTTTTCCTGGTCTGTATTTTTAATTCTTTTTCCATTCCACAAAACATTGGGTAGCCTTATCAACACTGAGGAGGTATTTTCCTTCCCTATTGCTTGTGTTAATATAGTCAGATACTAATCTATGGAGCAGAAGGGCTCACAGCAGGCTTTCAAATTGTTTGAACTGTTGATTTTTATTTGCATTTGATTATGGAGGAGACTTTAATTCTAAAGTGCATTAGGTGGAGTATCTCTCCAATATTTTTTTTTCCGAAACAGTCAGTGTCATTGCAGAAGATGCTGGTGAAAAGTTTTGTGATATGAACTGATAATATCTTCAAATGTGAAGTTAAACTCATTAATTAAAAGAGCTGCCCAAGGAAGTGGTGTAGTCATCTTAAATGACGCAATGAGAAAAGGGTTGCTTATTTAGATTGCCAGAATTGTACCTTTATTATGATTTCTGTCATTATCACTGCCATCTGTTTCTGTTTTCCACTACAACTGGGATTTAGTTTAAAAATTACTTCATAAGATATGGACTTTGTTCGTCTGTTTTGGTATTTATGGATGTGTAGAATTATATACAAAGTCAGATTTTGCTGTAAATGTTGTGACAGCTATGTAGGGGAATAACAGAAATAAATAATAAGATTTATTTGGGAACTTTCTCTTTCCATCTTTCTGCAAACTTCTTTTAATCACTTTTACTTATAAGATCACCTCACCTAACAGCACAAAACAGGTGGCCCACAGTTTTATAACTTACATACAATTACTTGATTTTTTTTTTGAATGCCAACCTACTCTTTTGCTAACAGATACTGCCTTCCAGTGTTGATGGGTTTGATATTTGACATCATCCAATTGCCAACTTTTTGCCATTGTGGTTTTAGAATCATTGAATCACAGAATGTGTTGGGTTGAAAGGGACCTTAAAGATCTAGTTCTAGCCCCCCTGCCAGGGGCCAAAAACACCTTCCACTAAACTAGGTTGTTATAAATATTTATGAATATAAATATATCTCTATATTTAAAACATTTTCACTATAGGTATTTTGCTGTCTTGAAGCTTAAAGATGAGACTTTGAAAATATTATTGAATTATATGTATTACAAAAGGTGCAGAAATAGACTGAGTTTGTAGTCTTTCCATTACCTACTGTTCTGCTGCCACATTGAAAATCTGTATAAAGCTCCATTGCCTCCTAACAGAGCACTTCTGCTGCATGGGAGCTTCGTTTCCTCACATATGTCAATGTGTTTTTCAGTAGTAAAGATAATTGAAATGTAAGCTTATTTTAGAAATCAATAGTATTTTTCTTTCTCATTGTACTGTTAAATCTTAAACCCTTTACTCTTTCACAGGTGTTTCTACATCAGCAGTTAAAGTTGCCTCTACCAGACTACCTTCCCCAAAAGGTTTGGTTGGGAATCCAACTCAGATCTTAGCACAGTTTCCCAAACAGCATCAGCAATCTCCCAAACAGCAGCTGCACCAAGTCCAACAGGCCCAACAGCAGCAGCAGCAGCCGCAGCAGCTGGTGCCGTGTTCTGTAGCCCAGCAGCAGCCACAGCAATCTCAGCTGCCAGCTGGCATCAAGCCCACCATTCAGATCAAGCAGGAATCAGGTAGTTGGAGTTGATCTTGGGTCACACTGACTGCAACTCAGGAAAGTAGGGCAGAATTCTGCCCAAAAATGTTTATGGGGGAGTGGTCATGAAGGCATCATTTCTTGAGTACAGGATTTGGCTTCAAACATTAATATAAGTAGATAGTGAAGGATGTTTTAATGTTTTCAAGTAACAGTAATTAAAGAATTTGGTTCTTTCACTCTTCTTGTTTGGTTCAGGTATTACAGACCATGCTTTAGGTATATATGTTTTTATCTTAGAGATTGAGAGGTATGTAAATTACTTCGAAAGTAATGTGATTGGCAGCCTGAAACACACTAGTTTTTTGAAGATCCAAGAGTTGTTCAACCATATCACCTGGAAAAATAAGTTACTCTGTTTTAATTATTTTCTTTGGTCCAGAAATCAAAACGTACTTTTGAGGTACTTGTCAAAACAAATACAGTTAGATCTGGAAGTTAGACTGGATTCTTTTTGTGACATTGATTCATTCAGCTGACTTTGGGCAAGTCATTTAATCTTTCTTTGTGGCTTTTCTCTGCTGTAGCACACAGTTTTTATCTCAGCAAGAAGTAGTAAAAAATAAAGTTTGCAAAGTTAACCAGTTCTCAAATAAGTGCTATAAAAGTGCAAAGTATTGTTATGTATATTAATATAAAATCAGTATTTTTTTTTCATCCTGTCAGTAAAATTCTTATTGTATATCATACTATTTATATCAAAGAATTAAAATAGACCATGGAATGAAAAAATAAACAGCCCTACTCCTGTCCTTTGATAAAACTACCTTTTGGATTATAGGACCATGGCTTAAGAAAAATAATAACTACTAATTAAGACATAAAAAAGGCTTCCAGCCACTGAACAATATTAATACGAGCTCCATTTCCTAATCTTCTACAATGAATTTAGGCTCATTGTGCTTTTTAGTTAAAAGTTTCTTTGGAAATACCATCTGATACCAGTTATTTCTGGAAGATGTGAATCAGTTTTCATGGAGACTTTACTTTTTATCCAGTTTTGTGTTTGGATGATGCAGAAACTTCAATTTCTCTTTCAGTTTGGAGCTTACTTGCTCTGTACAGCTTTTATAGTCAGTGTAGAGAGAAGAAAACATCTCTGGAGGATGTTCCACATCTCAAGTGGACAAGACTTTTCACCTAGGAATACTTGTGTACAAACATAAGTGCTTCATCTAGATGGGATTCATACAGGCTGTGTGTTCCATGGCATTTGGCCACCACAATGCAATGCATTTACCTCATCATGGAACAGATCATAAGATGCACATCTCCTGGATGTACTTTCGAACAGATGTTGTGAATCCGCTGGTTTGCAACTGAGAAGTGAATCTCACAGAGGTACCATTCCCCAACATAAAATGGAGAGAGAGGGAGCAGAATCCTGGAGGTACTAAGGTGCCCTCATCCTTCATTCTTACTGATTCTACTCATAGCTTAAGCCCATTTTCTTTGTGGCTTTAAGATAACCAGTAAATCAAGGGGAAAGAGAGCGGTTTACTTAAAGTAACCTTCCCTAGGCAGTGTCACAGTTGCTTCCTTATAGTCACTAATACTCCTTGTGCAGAAATGTTTTCTTTAATTTATTCAGGATGGTAAAGTTTGTCTAGGCTTATGACACACTAGGATTTACAGACTGAATTGATAAAGAATTACTTTGCTTCTAGATGGTTCATTGTATATGAACCTATTGTTGTAACCTGTTGGCCCCTGAGAAAGTTCTGGGTTTTTGTATCATGGACCAGGAAAAAGAAAAAATAATGTCATCAAATCAGTGATGGAATGGACAGTGGAAGTAGCTAGGAACTGAAACAGGCACATGAAAGGCAAAGATGATGACTTCCTTGGTATCAAGGAAACAAAACAGCCAAAACCCGATCAAAACTAAGCAAAAAAAAAAAAAAAAAAAACAAAACAAAACAAAACAAAAAAAAACCTCAAAAATAATTTTTTTTTCATGATCAAGAGTATATGGGCTCAGAATTGAAGCCTTGTCAGGCTACTTGCCCACTAGGCCTTGGTCTGAGAAAGCATTTCAGAAAGTAACTTATCGTGCCTGTATTTTAACAGTGACCTTTCTCCTTTCCTAGGTGTTAAAATAATCACTCAACAGGTGCAGCCCAGTAAAATCCTTCCCAAACCAGTTACAGCGACCTTGCCCAGCAGTAGCAATTCACCCATTATGGTGGTTAGCAGTAATGGGACTATCATGACAACTAAACTGGTCACTACTCCCACTGGTAAGTTATGGCTCTGAGAAGGGAAGGGAGGGTAAATCCAGGTAAACAGGTGATCAAGCATGGTTTCCTAGGGTTAAAAAAAAGGCACTTAACCTCTTCTGAACAGTGGGCACAATGGCACATTCACAATCCTGTTTTTATTTATTCTAGATCAGGATTTTTGCACTGAGTGCTCTTTTATTCCACTGTTTGAATCGGTACACAAAAATACCATTGTTCCTTCCCCACCAGGTTTATTTTAAACAAAGTTTTTATGCAGGCTATACAGATACTTTGCACTTGTGTAGTACCTTATATTATGTGATTCATACTGATTTAGCTTAAGCAGACAGGTCAGCACTATTCCTGTTTGCATAGATGGACTTCAAAAGACATGTGACTTGCTCATAGTCCTGCAGTGAATTTATAAAAAGACCAGTAAATTAAAATTTAAGCTCCCAGTGTTTTTCTGGGCATCTGACTGTATTTGTGTTTTTAATAGATAGTAATGCAGACTGTTCTGATTGTAAACTTGCATGAGGAAAACTTAAAAGGCAGCTTTATACTGATTTTCAGAAAACTCTTCATTTCCTTATTTTTTGGCATGGACTGGGAATATTAGAACCATTAAATCGTTATGGTTGGAAAAGCCCTCTAAGATCATCAAGTCTGACCCTCAACCCAGCACCACCATGTTCACCACTAAAAACCTTGTCCCAAGTGCCACATCCACATGGCTTTTAATGCTTCCAGGGATGTTGATTCCACCACTTTCCTGGGCAGCTTGTTCCAATGTCTGATCACCCTTCCCATGAGCAATTTTTTCATAATATCCTGCCTGAACCTCTCCTGGTGCAATTTGAGGCCATCTCCTCATGCCCTTAGCATGAACTAATGGTTAATAGTCTGTTTATAACTTTTGAAGTACTCCACTGATACATTTTTGAGTACATTAGAAAAAAACAAATGTTTTGCAGTTCATTTAGTTGGTACAATCTGTACTGTGCTCTCTTGGATGTGAACACACCTTTCTTGAGGAAACAAACTGCTTTGCTCTTTGATCTTTAGCAATTAAGGGCACTATCTGCAGCATTACATGCAGAATGGAATTTCAGTGTTTGTGTAGCTGTTACTATTTTTGAACAAGTTTCTTTTGTGGACTCAGTTCTTTTTGCATTCAGAAAAGGACTAGTTCTAAAAAACAGCTTTTATACTACGTTGAGAGGTTTCTTTTGTGCTGCTGTATGCTAAGTCCATAAAACAGCATCATCATTGTAAATGATATTTTTTTTCTAAGGGTGTTACTTAAACTAGTAATTGGTGGTTCTCTTCATAAGCAATTTATCATATAGGAGAAGTGCCATTCCTGAGAGGAAGGGATGAGTTCTGGTCGTGTCATCAGATGCCTGACTCCTGGGCATCTAAGGGAGCAAGAGGCAAACCTACAGGCAGAATCTGAACATCTATTGAAAATTACAGTCTTATGCACAAGGACATGAATTAAAATAAGGCAGTCATGCAACATACATTAAAATACTCAGAATACTCCTATATTCAATTTAAATTTAGTATATACTTGAATATTTAAAAATTACCAGAAGAATTTTAAAGGGTGGTAATACATTGCAGGCTGGGATATACTTGAATAAATCTGACACTTTTTTCCTAAACTAACGTATTTTTCCACAAATATTACTAGAGGATTGTGTTGTAACAGTGAACTTTTTTCCCTCTCTCTTTAAAACAGGAACTCAAGCAACTTATACACGGCCAACGGTGAGCCCCTCTCTGGGAGCTCGGATGGCTGGAACTCCAGGGGCTGCTACTTATGTGAAAACCACAAGTGGTAGCATCATTACCGTAGTACCAAAATCACTGGCTACTCTAGGAGGAAAGATCATCAGCAGTAATATTGTTTCTGGTAGGCATATGAGTACTGTTGTTACTGGTAAGACTTTTATTTCAAAAGTAACTTTGGGCTTGCTTTAATTGTTCAGGGCTTTTCTGTGGGTTACATGCTCGAATAGTTATTAGGACCTTTCTAGGAGAATTCAGAAGAAAAATAGCTGAGTGTCTTGGTTTGAAAAGACAGATGTCTGCAAAGGAAGTCAGGAGCCTCCCCTGAAATGGAAAATGTAAACCCCCTCCCTCTGAATTGTCATACTTTTGAAATTAAGGGGGGCTCTCAGGCAGAGACATGGGAGCAGGAATAACAGTTCTTTATTAGGGAAGAAAAATAAAAAAAAGAAAAAAGATAAACAATGCAGTAATAGAAAACAACACTGACAGAGTCAGAATACGACCTGACACCCTGTGGGTCAGGGTGTTGGTAGCAGTCTAGTTGAAATGGTGGCTGCAGCCCTCCTGGAGTGACAGATGTGGTTCTGTTGAAGCAGTGATCCTGTAGAAGGGTGTAGTCTTTCTCTGAAGATTCAGTGGTGGTGTAGATGGGCCTGGTCTTCCTCTGGGAATCCAGTGGGAAAGGCTGGCTGTGGTCTTCCAAATCTCTGATTATATCCAGGATGGAATGCTTGGCTCCTCCCTCTGGGAGGAGCATCTCACAATGGGATGATGCTTTTTCATTCTGGTGATGAGACTCAGTGGCCCATTAACAGAAGATATTTCCTGGAGGGAGGTTTAGTTTGTGAAGAGATAAGGCAAACTGCCCAATTAACAGAAGATAACTGCTCCACAGACAGGAATAGAATACACACACCCATTTCAAACCTGATGCATTATCTACCCCTTATTCTATTACTATTTGCATCATAGCCAAATCAATAAACTCTACACAATGAAATCTTACATACAGTTCTCACTTAAGACTAGGTTACCCTGTGGTACACAACGGGATTCTCCATCTTTCTGCATTACCCATCAAGTGTAACCAGGTCCCTGAGCAAAAACAATCCCACAGATGGGTTTGTCTTAGCCTGAGGTGGTACTAATCCAAACAGTTTTTCCTAAAATACCTTTTATGTACCACAGGAACTTTATCTCCATCCACTGTGTACAAGGGTTCAAACTGGGCAGGACCAGCTTAATTGATGGACCCTCAGGTGTTGACCATCCAGGTGGTTTTTGCTAAGTTCATTTCTCAATTTTTAAAGGTACCCCTTCCAAGTGCCTTCAGGGTAGTCTTTTTGTCCGTTGCACCATTCAACTTTCCC